>JASANE010000196.1:0-11959 GCA_030248225.1 Trileptium ribeirensis | reverse complement strand
GGGATAGTAGGTACATTCACGAGTAGACAGGTACCTCAGTGGGGTCCGAGTCCTTAGGGGTTAGCCACCTGAGTGTCTGCTTCGGCATGTAGGCATAGGTGTATCTACATAAAGTGTGCCTGCGCTGTAATACTTCTCCGCATGAATTAACGTATATTTCGCATTGTGTTAAAACACTTTTGTCGTAGCGGTGTACCGAATTATGAATCGTTTGGCTACAACCACCGTACCGCTACAGCCACTGCGCCATACGAGTTTCCACCGGTTTTAAACGATCCTGGGAAAGCGAGTGATTGACACCACACATGCGTACGTACGCCGCAAAGCAAACTAGGTTAGCAAATCGCTTCATAATGTTACTTCATAATGTTAAAAATATAAATTGAAATAAGTTCCTGCAGCTTTTAATTAAAAACTATTATTGCAGAAGAGTGACTTCGTGAAGTCGAGACTCAATAACTTTTCCTAACCACTTGAATATAAACACTCCCTTCTTATGTAGTCCTTGTTTCATACGTCACACATTCTAATCTTTTTTCAGTTTCACTACGGACAAAAGCGAAAATTAGTTGCCGTTTTACCAAAACAACAGTTGTTTAGTAGTTACATTGTAATTTGTCGCCTCTGCAAAATTTATATAACGTCCTTTATTTTTTCGGTCTGTCTTTTTTAACTAACATTATACGATCTGAACGCTACGTTTACAGTTACCAATTTGTTTTAACATGTATTTTGACAATATGAAAATCGTTTTAATAATTTTTACTGTTCTCATTGTTTGTTTCTGTTAAAAAATATATGCTGATTGATGGATCAGAGGTTTGCGGACGTCGCTTGAAATCATATACCCGATTTCGATTCGTGGCAAAGATTTGAGTTTATTTACAGAATACATAAACTAATTTAATTAAAGGTAAAAAGGGTAAAAAAATTGACTCAATCCCATTATTAATATTCAGGGATTCTGTGTGACAAAATTGAAGACATATTTTAGTGTACATAACGTGGTTTTAAGACCCTTGAGGGCAAAAGTGAGTCGTAGGTCATGCAGTTATCGATATACCAAACCTATCCTTAGCCTTTAATAGCATATAGTTTGGTCACATAGATTAAATACCGCCCCAAACACCCCGGTGGATGCTAACAACCTACGGCCAACGGACGGCAGACGCCTAATGGTCGGTCGGTTGCCAACGGCTGACTGTCAGGGAGGTTCTTATACTACGATATAAATTTCATTTTTGTATTATGTTACTTCAGCAGCTATTCGAAAATGTGCACGATTTGCATATAAACGTTTGCAAAGCTTAGGGCGTATTCATATCGCGTCCGATACGATCCAACCCATTCCGATTTGATCTGAATCGGACGCGTGTTTTATATAGCATGTGCACACTGCATGCGATCCGATCCCAAACAGCATGCACAATTTTTTCGGGCCCAATCGGATGAAGTAGTACGACAATAAATACAAATACACACGCATACGGTAGGCATAGAACCTAGTCGTTTCGGATCGGATCGGACACAATTTGTGCAGAAATTGGATCGGATCTGACGTAATGTGCCTTACAATACAACAGATAAAATGCTGGAATTCTACACAGGCAGTACAGTAGCTGGACCGTACGTACTCTATATAGTGCTGTGCCAGGCGACGGTCGACTTTGAGATTTATCATTGAACATTGACGCATATTATTCGAATAATAAATATATTACCACACATGCTTAAGTCCGAGGTCCAGCGAGTGCACCGATGAGGTAGCCTTTCAACCTTCCCAGGATGGGATCAGCCAGTTGGCGGGGGCGACGGAGGTCATCCCATGGATAAATTTTTGGCACTTTATTGTCGAAATGTTTTTTGAATTTAGCCAATTGCGCCCCCTCCCCCGATTTTTTCCCTCCAATTTTTGCCAATTTTCTTCTCTATTTTTTCCTCTGTTTTCGCCGATTTAGCCAAATTTGTGCGGGGGCGTGTGGAGCCTCAGTCGAGGAAATCGAACGACGACTTATGAGGGATCGGCGTCGTACCGATGGGGGATGCTAGCCTCGGGGGGATGATCGCTTTTCTTCTATAAACAAGCATAAGTACATATAGCTAGTTTAAATATGACCAGTTGCTACTGGACGATACAAAATCGTTGCATGTTGGTTATTGGCGATTAGTTGTCTGGATTAGTTCACTTGCTATACAGTAATCAACGTATAGATCATGGTCGCCCGACCGACAACCCATACAGTAGACCATCGGATGTCACGGCCATTAACGGCAGAAAAATTGTTAACTGTGGCCAACGACACGGTAACTGCCGCACATTGTTGACAACTGCCCGTGGACAGTACACCAAGTGTTACCTAACAGCCGACTGTTCACTGTTTGCCCGGTTACAATTCGACCGCCCGACAGCTTTAATAGTTGTTGACCAATACTGCCTTGCAATCTTTTTTCACTTAAAATAAATATTGATCGTAAAAGAATTGAGTGCGGTGACACAATATTTTATTAAGTATTTTATTATGCCGCTGCGGTGGATGGAATCTGGATTATTTGAGCGCGAACGTCGCACGCTAGCCATTACGCTATAAAGCCGCTGCTCTGTTCCTTAAGTTACCTCACCTAGCGAGCAAACAACAGCGCACTTGCAAACGCACGCGACACGACAAGCATGACTAGCGTATCACTTCACAATGTACATTGTATCAAATCTGTTAAACTATGCGAAAAAGGGCTAATCGAGCGATAATCAAAATTTTGATTAATTAATTCATTATATGCCAACCCTGGCAAACCTTATAGACTAACATAAAATATTGTATTGGGAGCTTGCCTCCTATAAGTCGGCCAATTCTTCGAATACATAATAAGTGTTGAAAAGACTGTGGTATCTGCGAAGCTTGTAGTTCTTCCGGTACTGCGCGACCATAGATCTATCGTAGCGTACTTCTAGTTTCCTAGGAGTCTATGATCTAATCTCTGTAATGTGGAAAGTGAAAATCTAATTTGCAGACCAAGAATCACTTGAAATATATACTATTAAAATGCTTAAACGCCAAACCGCGTGAAGTCATTTGCTTGAAGTTTGCACGCTGTAGGTCTTAGTGCAAACTGGCTTAGGATGGCTCAGGGAAAACGTGATACTTTTATATCCATCGTTTCACGAGATCACCTATTTGATTGCAGAAAAAATTTGAAATTTCAGGAATGGGCATATAGGAAAACGTAGAGTAATCCACAGGTGGGTTACGGTGTCCTCAGCGTGACAATCTTCTCAGCGTGATAGTGCACCAAAATTTGTCACGATTTACAAAATCGCTTTACATAAGCAAAATATGAGGCAAAACAGTGATTTTGGGTGCATGAAGAGATAGTAAACTTGGGTAATATCGACACTCGCTTAATATCGACAGTTTTTCAAAAAATTATAGGAATGCAGGTCTAGCGCTGTCAATATTAAGCTTATTTATTTGTTTCTGGAGTACTTCCTACGATCAATAGTCTCAATGTTAATTTATGTGTTTTGCATCAGTAGCGGCTTTTCCTCATTTCTTATGAAATGAATCAATTGACAACCACGTATCGGCAGTTAGAAAGTTACAGTTCAATGCTTGAATTATCCTTAAGGTTCTTTTAATTTATCCAATGTCCATGTTGCTTTGCAGCGACTGGAAATGTATTATTTTTTATCAGAATAATCCTTGGAATCTGCTTTATCGACTAATTGCAATTTATTAGGCCTTATTGATCCAGATGTTGTTAAAATGTGTTTTTTCACTACACGCCAAAATCGCAATTAACTTGTCTAATATCGACATCTTACTTTTGTAATACCGACATTTTGCTGTAATTTCGACATTTAGCTTCGTGAAGCTCGTCAGTAGCGGATTAAGGCTGTCTTATTGTGTATACGCATACTCAGGGCTCCACATTCACAAATTCACTATTAATGCATATTCAAACCACGTATAGAAACCAACTCAAACTAAACGAAAGGGTTCGGCGAATATTATCAACATGACATGCTTTGCATTTTACAGATAGAATCAGTTCACCATCTTGTGGCCCGCTAAATGGTAGTGACCCAGTCATAATAGCGACCCGGCTATGGTATTGAGACAAATGACATGTTCTATAGTCGTGCAGTTCATTATAGCAAAATACCAGGAGATGCCAGTGGAGTGTTGTTCATGGGGACATGAGGAGGCTTGTCGTACATCATCGAAAGCGACATCCCTCTGTCCAAAATGTTTTGATGATATTAAAAATTTAAGCAGTTGACTAAACCAAGTTTCATTAAATTTGCTTTTCTGACAGGCTCGCTCATTATATATATTTTCATTTTATTTATTTGTCTTCTTATCTAGTTGGACAAAATTTTCGGTGTCTGATCGGTTGAGTTGGCTTTGGGCAGACTGTCATATATTAACTAACAAAAATTCATGAACAGTGGCAGATGGTCCCATTGCTTTGCCGTTTGCGGCTTTTACATTGCTCAAATTTGTTGACATAGATGCATAAAACAGTGTAGCAAAATGTCGAAATTTAGTACAGCTGGTGTCAAAATTGCACGTAAACTGTTGATATTGCGCACGCTAGTTGTCGATATTAGGTGCAATAAGCTTCATGTATCTGATAGGGGTTGGTTTGAAGTGTCGATACTGCTCAAGGTTATTAGATATGTAGGATTACCTGTTACAGCCTATATATACTTACTTTATATTGCATTCATGTTATAAATGGTTTATAGTACGCACCTAGACTATATATATAATAAAACAGATTGTGTGCGAGCCATCGTCAAGTTTAACCACGGTATTTAAAATCTAGCTAATGTATTTTAGTGACGGTAAGGATACCATACACAAATGTATTATTAAGGCATTGCAAATAATGGTATAGTGTAGCTGACAGCATGCAATTTTATAGAAGATGTTATGGTGTTGCCTACAGCATGCTATTGCGATGAGCAGTACCGCCTGGGAACACTATGATGTCCAAGACGCCCTATAATGGATAGAGGTGGAGACACCACGATGGATAAAACAGCCATATGGGGGTCCTTCACAATGTAAACTCCGCAGTACTTCATGTGAACATTAACAGCATCCTCACTTCTGTACATAGTCAGGATAATGTACGTAAATCTAAGCTTGTCTGACCATGTTGCATGTTTTGGGAACTGGACAAAATCAAGGGCCGGCCTGGCTCGATCTCCCTGCCTAGTTTCGATTAAAATGGAGATAAGATATATGTCCATTGTCCACATTGAATGAACAGTATGTTGACTATAATTCTGAACAAATGTGTCGTTGTTATCCGATATAACCTGAATACTATATTAAAGCGGTTCAACGTAAGCAATTTAAAACAATAGTCGACCGCCATTTTAAGAATCTTGATTGTTAAAGTATCCCTAATTGTCGTCGTGGTAGTTGGGACTTACAACATTTAATTACAATAAACACAGTGATACACACTTAACTCAACAACGGCCGATAGAATCGCTGCCAGCTTGGTATCAAAACCTTCATTCTGATATTGCGTTATTGAGAATATTTTAACCTTTCTGCACCGCTTCGTTGATCATATTCCCTCGGCAAATAATATGATTTATGCGATGTTTAGGTATAATATCGCTGCTAACTCGATATACACCTGACATTGCCGCGCAGACCGTGCAGAACAGAATGTGTCTGACACTCTGCATAATTTTCAAAAATTTACAAATGGTAGGTAGCTGACTGTTTATGCATGAGTCCGATTTATATACGTACACCATGGTTGTCCTTTTGTCAAAACCACGAAATGAGTCGTAATAAAGTCGCATTCATATTTCTGACATTGGTGTTCGGATTTTCGTGAACGCTATATCGTCATATCGTAAAGCATTTCTTAAAGGTATCCGATATGCCATTTAACTACTACACTGCATATACAGTGTCGGTTATGCCCCCTAGTTATATTTCGTCTCGCGCTGTTATGGACATAGTCTGTAGCTTATACTATTGTTATGTTCAGTCCCATCATAGCAAACAGGATTTACACACAGGGTTAATATCTTTCGTAGCTAAAATGCTTTTTCTTTTGAATATCTTGTGTATATGTATCATTAAGAAACAGTGTCCTTGCTACAATCAGAAAATGACAGCAACCATAGCGAACCATCCTTGAAACATTAACAAGTGATAATATATACACCCTGTTATATGAGTTGTTTCTGAGATTGAGTAGGGTAAATAGGTACTAAACAACGGGACATTTCAAACGCGAACTGGGTTATTACATAGTGTATGTCTCCATGCTCGTTGTTCATCGATCGCATTGCGAGTCTACACAGAACCCAAACGACAGATCCTAGACAGCTTAGCAACAATACAATCGGTGTTCTATTCCAGCTGCCTGCCTGCGTTGTTAAACATTGAAACTATTTCGGACGTTAGAGTGTTAAAGTTCCAGATCAACAAAACTCAATTTGTATTATTGCAATCTTTTCACGCCGGCCTAAACAGATTGCCTTACTCCACCAAATAAAGTTATAGTACCTAACTATAATATAGCGTAGGTAAAAAATGGTTAAAACATGAGATACTAAATTGTTCTCATTCGCAATAATGGCATTATCAAGTTCCGTGCTGATTGCAGTGAAATGTGCTTAAAACGTGCCTATAGTGGAAACGCTACATGAAGCGTTCGTTTTGTGCCGGTTTAATGTTCAACATATATGTATACTAACAATACAGGTGCATAATAGTAAAAATATCTTTAAAATGAATTCTATTTGTCCCAAGTGATTTCACTATAAGTGCAACCTATAATAGAGGTACAGCTCATTTAAGAAAGCGTTTATTGCAATGGTACACATTTTCAATGGCTTCAGTGTTAGAGTTAAATGGCATCGCCACTTCCAACGGTTCAGCTGTGAATGATAGGAGTAATGAAGACGTGGACTCAGAGGCAACACGTCAAATAAAATCAGACGAATCTAGTCAAGATCCCAGCCTTGTCTATAAGCAAGTAAAGTAAGTCAGCCATTAGAAAGATTTTTTGATCATAAACAAAAAATATTCATTTATTCGCACGAAAATGCCTTTTATGATACTCTGTTGCTTGAAACTGGTGAGAGTGGATTTCAATTTCTTCATACTGAAATCTCAGCTGATAAATAATTGTTAGCTTAAGCAACCTATTAATTCCAATACTGTTGTTTAATCTGGTCAGGAAAAATGTTGCACTACTTACTGCAGCTGTCTCATGATCTTGCACTGTTTCTCATAGCGGACATCTATAAATATTTATACATGTAACATTTCAATATATTTCGAGCAAAATTCTTTGAGTGGTATTTATTTTTTCGTCCAAAACAGATATAGGAATATCATAAAGCAAGGTGAAAGTTCTATAGAAAAGATCACTCGTGTTTTATGACAGTGAATACGACTTGCACTGACAGTCTTGCTCTGTATTTAAACTCAAGCTTTCGAAGGCAGTAAACTGAGCTTACAGTTATATAGTAATTTTGAAGCAAAATTATTTATGCAAAATAAAAAGATAAATCTATTAGATAGAAAAAGTTAAGAAGGTATATATACGGTATTGTATATATTTGCGTTCAATCTTAGAGTACTCAAAATGTGATAACTTGTTTATAATACAAACTTAGAAGAAAGTCAGAACGTGTTCAGATTTACAAAATTGCATGGCTAAAGTCAAGCACCTTTGTGACTAGATTTTATAACCCTATTATTTCAATAGCTGCGTTTATGTTTAGCATAAACCTCTATAAACTTCTCATTGTTGTACCCATGTGCTCAATTTATATTCCAACGGATACATTTGATTTATTTTATTATTTATTAATTTCAGATGCTTTGGAATTGTTCCACAACGTCCTGGCCTTGTTCTCATTGTACTAATACAACTAGTGCTAGCAATAATCGATCTTGTTCTCGGAATTTTGACGCTTCAACGTCAAACAATTCCGCTATTTGTTTCGCTGACGGCATCCACCGAGGTCGCCTTGCCAGCAGTCCGCGTAGCGCTTGCAATCCTCGGCTTGTTCGCTTTAATCTACGATCATCCACTGCTTTATCTCGCTTATTTACCTATTTTAGCAATTGACGCAGCTAATCATATTTACAAATTGACCGCATGTGCGCTAACATTAGCCGGTTACACAGACTATGTTCGTCGATATTTAGTTTATGATATACGATTTTCGAAAAATACCGGCCCAATCCAGGCACAGCGAATCGAGCGGGGCATGAAAATCCACATCGGAACGTCGGTTGTTATTATTGGTTTAATTATTTGTGGTTCGATACGGTTTTTTCCGGCCGGATATCGATTGCTAAAATATCGAGCCGCGAGAAAGGGTAACAAAATTAGACCGGTGATAACAACGACAGCAGCGCCGACAACATTAACAACAACGACAACAGATCTTCGCCTATAAACCAGTAGGAATGACCCACGCACAGAATGACATTATTTCAACTGAAACCGTAAGAGCTATATAACTGTCAAGACTATTTGAACGTAAATAGTTTTACATGAACATAAAATATATTATATTCAACATTATAACAAGGCGCCTTCAAACTCACCTAAAAATAATTTTTGTAAATTGCCTGAAAATTTAACTGTAATTTCTTGGAAAATTGGTAAACAAAACATAGAACATCAAATTTACGCCCTATGGCACAAAGAAATATTTGGAGAGATCTAAAAATTTGAAATTTTGACCTGAACAGACGGCTTGTTCGACCTCTACTTGGCAACGGGGGAGATCCAAGCACAGGTAATATAACTCATTATATGTACAGAACTGAAAAATTACATGTGTCAGAATCTTTGCCATAGCTACATATGCTAAACTGGCAAATTTACTTTGATTATAAATGGATTTTATAATGTAACGCAAAATTGTGAAAATAAATTTTTTCGTGAAACATAGAAGAAGTCGTTTAGTTACTGATCTAAGACTCAAAAGCCAACAATTCGCAGCATATTTAAGGTTTTCAGATCTCATCGGTATCGACTGGAAAAGCGGCTTCTCTATTAAACGTGGCACCGAGTTCCCGTAATTAAATATTCGAAGGCCAAATTAAGCTACCAACATGATAGTTGAGTATACTAAAATCTTAATCGTTGCCATTACAATACGTAATAGCACGTATTAAATAGTATTCCAGTGCTACTGGATGACTTTTGCGTAAAAACCAAACAACTTCTATAGTAGTATTTTAGTTTCTCAATATTCATTGAACAATATTTTTGAATATGCATTTATAAACATTATGATTTTTGAACAAAATTGAAAATTTTATATATAAAACAAAGACACATTGAATGAGGTTTAATGAGTCTTTCTGGAAGTACAACTATTTTGCAGAATTGCGTCCATGAAATTCAGACAGCTAGATAGAAAATGCGTACGATTTAGCGTAATTATCTTCATTTTTTGCATGCAAACTTTTAGCAAAATTCAATCCTTAATATTAAGCTTTATTAGTGATATCTTGTACTAGGAGGAAAATTTTCGAATTAGACGGGCCAAAACAAATCCCCCTCGCTAGCCAACAAATCAAAGCCTTGGCTGGTTACCCAGCTGCACAGTCGGTTTCCCATGAGCGGTGCCTAGAGAAGAGATGCTTAGTTTAAGGGACCGATAGCTTAGCAGGCCACAAGCGTGCTTTACCAGTGTGTTCCGCATGGTCCCTTTCGGTAAAACACGTGTCTATATATGGTATATGGTACTAGAGGTCCCGAGGCAGAGTAAACCCCTAGGCGTATGCACAGGTAATAATGTCGACTAGTCATCTCCTATCCCCTTCCTACAAGAAGCCTAAGGGGCAACAAATTTTTACCGATTTACCGTTCAGGGTCTCGCATTAGTTTGGAATAGATTTCCCATTTATCGGGTTTTAATATTCGCAGTCGTATTCGAATTCTCGCCGGTTCTCCGTGTTCAAATTATGACTCGCAAATGCTCCCGTTTTGAATTATTTGGTTTTCTTGTAACAGGCCCGTTCCGGCCCGTTACGTATTTTTGCAGGGTTCTGGCACTAAAGTCAATCATTTTCATCTCTATTTGATAGTCAGTAAGATACATCGATTTTAAGTAGTACCTTATGGTGCGTCCATAAGGCCTGCGGAGATTCACGTTACGACAAAATCATGAAGTATCCTGCATGGCGTCATGGTCATATTAACACCATCGTGTCGCTTATTAATTTGTTGCTAAATTGTCTGTTAACGCTTTGCTTGTTAATACCTGATGCTTATTATGCTAACCGTTTTACCCATTGATACATGATTTTCATCGGCTTAACCATCTTTCGTTGTGTATGAATGTATAATGCTTTGCCGTTGCATGCTTTACTTTGACCACGTGTAGGCTATTTCGTGATTTTGGTGAGTATAATTTTAGGGACTGGTAGGGAATAAGTTCAATGCTCAGTCTGACCGGAGTTGGAGAAAATAATAGTCGCAGGATTTAGTTAGAACTCGACTCGTCGCATCCCAGCAGTAAAGTTCAAAATTATGACCGTCCGGGAATAGGAGGCCATTACAATTCAAGCTAAACCATTGGCTCAGTAGAGATCAGAACCAAAAATATCAAATTTACGCAGGCTAAATAATATACGTTGCCATGGTCGCGCGTAATACACGTCACCGTGGTCGCGAAAACAACGAACAGCTCAAAGCTTAAATCCGAGGTACGGTAGTGTTCGGTTATCCGGGAACGACGGCTGCCCGGTCCGTTTGTCGGCCCGTAGCCGTTTACCGGGTTATATTTCCTGCAACTGCCCCGAACATTTCGTTAGGGTGTCTCACGAGCTTTCCAAGGAGGCCAAAATGACTGAAATCGCACGCGGATTTAACCTTAATATGGGGGAGCGGAACACGTTGAAATTGAACCGACGACCTTACTTACGCTAAGTTTGGTTATTGGCAGATGGGTGTCTTCATATAAAATATAGATATATATGAATATATATTTGTAGGTGCCTAGCTGATTTTGAACGCCCATGTGTCTTGCGACTAATTCCTAAATACATTACCCGATTTGACATAAGATCTTGATGGTTTGCACCATTCCCGTACTCGATCCCTGAACCTAAAGTCGCACGCCTGCCTTCGGGGAGTCTAACGGTATGCAGTGGGCCTCTGCCCCATTTCCCGTTAACCCGTCACAACCTGTCAATGTTCCCCTAGTCTGAAATAGCAATTAATGGTGGGCACCAAAATACCCGAAATTTTATTTCTAACTCGAAAATGGGCGAATCGCCCCTCATTACGTTCGCCTGGTCTAAACATCCCCAAATATACCCGACGGGTCTCCGTCCTCCCAGCCGTTAACTCGGGACGGTCGTCGAAAGCGCCCCGTCGTTGTCAAAACTCTCCTTACCGCAGCCGTTTTTAACACTTTCCCAAATCTGGTAAGCAAGGGCGCCTCTCCTCATCCGACTCGCCTAGTCAAGGCGAGTCCAAGATGTCCGGTGGGCGTCGTTCTGCCCAGCCGTTAGGCCTGGAGCCCGCCAAAGTCCTCTATATTACAATACATAAATTGACCCGAGTGGGTCTGGTCCCAATACTTCGCCTACCCCCTCGTGTTTGGTATCGTTCGACCCCGTTTTACGTCCTGGGAACGAATGTGACCCGGACCCACCGGAATTCCCCCGGGACACCACTGTCCCACCCCTTCATGCGTCCCTCTCTCTTTCCTTTCCTCGCTCTCTCCCTTTTCGTGCTTTCTTTGTTGTTTGCTTTTCGCTGCTTCTCTCTCCTCGGCTGACCCTTTGGCCGCCGTTGCTGTTCGTCGTGAACATCCGTTGCTGTTTTGTCCTCGCCGCCTCGATGTCTGCAGTTGGAAACGATCGTGAGGACAGCGACGACGACAAGACGGAAAAAAAAAGAAAAAACAGCGAACGAGCGAGCGCGACATATATTTATGTAT
>JASANE010000195.1:0-16971 GCA_030248225.1 Trileptium ribeirensis | reverse complement strand
CGTGACAATGCATACCTTTAGCAGCCTTAGCGGCCTCTTCTTGAGTTACATAATCCGACCAGCATTGTTTGAGTAGTTTGTGGTTCATTTAACATTGACAGTGCGGTCCGCTAGTAGCCTTAGGAGCCTCTTCTTGAGTTGTATAATCCGGCCAGCGTTGATTGAGTAGTTTATGGTTCATTTAACATTGACAGTGCGGTCCGCTAGTAGCCTTAGGAGCCTCTTCTTGAGTTGTATAATCCGGCCAGCGCTGATTGAGTAGTTTATGGTTCATTTAACATTGACAGGGCATACCTTTAGCAGCCTTAGCGGCCTCTTCTTGAGTTACATAATCCGACCAGCATTGATTCAGCAGTTTGTGATTGGGCGCTGACTTCAAGACTGCCACACACGTGTCGTTTAGTGGATCTTTATTCTTTTCAAGCCACTGATTGACGTTATATCGCACCTAAATAAATAAAGTAACCGTTTCAATAGTATTGTCGGTCAAGTGATCTTTTCTAATACTCTAAATAACATAACCATTATATTCCGCCATTTGTTAGAAACAGGTCTGCCTCATGAGGTCTAAAAACAGCTAAAGCAATGTAACTCTGATTGTAAATAGCCACCGAGAATTGTAAAATATCAATGTAAAAGAAATAAAACACTTTAATAGGGATGTCTTCTGCCGGAATTTCGGAAGCCTGGTGGTGACTCGTATTATTGAAAGTTTTAGTTTTTATCCGACCGATCGTCGTTAGTTTGTCTTCTGTGATATTGATACGACTAACAGCGTCAACAAACCAATATTTACGTGGTAAATATGGCGTAGGATATCAGATCCTTTGTGAAATAACCCTGCCTAGCCATATGAACACTTTTGATTTAGGCCATCTCTTCGTAACGTGGTAACTCGATCGACTAAAATAAATAATCTGACGCTCACAATTCATTTCAACATCATTATATATACTTCACCAATCTATGCTTGTATGTCAAAAAAATACATTTGGTCTGATTAGGTTAACATATTAATAGGAAAGTTTTCTGAGGGCTTATTCACTGCTAGTAACGCTGTAACTCGATGTACTAAAATACAACATTTATTATGCGTTATCCATTCCATGTCTACTGCACCAAAATCCGAGTTACTGTTCAACTTCGGAGCTTTTGTGCAACGCTAAACTTCAACGGGATGAGATCCTGTGGACCAATTTTATTAATTTTGAAATTTCAGTGTTTATATACTATTGCTCAATAGGTAATTTTTGATAATGTAATGAACAATATTAGTGCATTAGAATGTTTAATATGATAGTCTCAGCCTATCAAGAAAGTCCGACAGCTTTTTAGACTTCTGATGGGGATCCAGTGGGCCTAATTCCCGTTTTGACATCACAACAGGGTTATATTTTTACACGTTTGCTGCTCCATATGATAAATTGTTATGAAACCTGATGAACTTCGGTAGAGAAGGCACAATGCTGTAGCTAACAAATTACCATGATGGACCAGCGGAGCGCTCCTCATAAGTGAAAGTATTAAGCCATCTTGGATTGGATTAAAGTTGTTCTAAAACTTTGGCTTGTCTTAACTCAAAGTTTAGTCAGAAATCTCTCCGAGAGCTTATTAAATGGTGTCACTACTAGCAACTATTAATACTTGAGAGTTTGAAAATTTTTTGAAATATGTATTACTTACCGTCCCGGCATAATGGACGAGAGCAAAATGAGCTTCGGCTTGTTTTCCTTTCGGAGGTTTTGGTTTGACGAAATTGTTATGTTTTCCCAAATGCTGATCGTTCAGCTTTTGCGCCAAAGTCATATCGGTAGCTTTGGGCACAATGCATTCCTCGTCCAACATACTAATGATTCCCATCGGCTGAAAAAAGTAATATTCACTGGTTTGATGTCACAACGGAAAAATTACTGTGTGAATTGAAAACGGCTAATTTCACATTTAGGTGTTCTAATCCCGATTATAAAATATGTTCCCCAAAATTTTACTACCCCTTGGAAGATCTATAATATGCTTCCACCAAATCCCGTTTTGTTATGTTAATGCAGTCAGATTTATACTGAAAGTGTATTAATTTTGGACTTAATTTTTTATCGAACAATGCTATTTTTATTTGGTGCTAAAACGTTAAAATTACAAAAGTCTTGAAGTTCTAAATTTTAGAACATTTGTCATAAACAATCAAATTTGATTAAACGTTAAATGGTTTTGTGTTTTTAAATTATCCACGAATCGGCGTTTTAGTCGACGCGTTTTCTTCGCGATGTGCCACATATGACACCTTTATGATTTGTCCAAACAATGCAGGCTACATTTCCTACTTCGTCACATCTTCTAATCTTTAACACATGTTCGATCGGGCATAGTGCCTCATAGCCCGTAACACATGGCATAGGAAATTCAAAGATATTAAGATATAGTTTTACGATAAAAGGATTCATTCATCGCGTCAAATCCTAGGTACAAAATCAGAAATGTTACTGCCTTACTTTTTCAATTAGCTCAATACAAGCTTGCAAGTCAAGTCCGAAATCGATGAACGTCCATTGAATGCCTTCTCGAGCGTATTCTTCTTGTTCCAGGACGAACATATGATGATTGAAAAATTGCTGCAGTTTTTCATTGACAAAGTTGATCCACAGTTGTTCAAAACTGTTTTGCTAAAGCAACAAGATTGATCAAATTTTAAAGTGTAAATGTAAAGTGTTTCAACAAAACATACATCCAAATGCGTATTCAAATCGTTGCGGACGCGAGGAGCTCTGGATTTTTTGATTGTCTTATAATATATGCTAGATAGTTTTGAAGTATTGTCTGTGACTATATTGTTTATAAAAACAGTCAAAACTTTGTTGTTTACAGTATAGTCACTTATGCAAAAAACTATAATATGAATTTAACAAATCCCTAACACTCTGACCATGGGCGCAGATAACGACGGGACAGGGGGGACTGGTCAATCTCCCCACTGTTGAAATCGGGTCTGCGCCTTTGGCTCGGACACCAGTATTATAAATCCGCAGTTACTATCTTCTATTAGTTTGATCTGCATTCTCTGAGATTAGTTACTGCGTGCAGGCGATTAATATGTCAAACGTAATTATTATTGATCAATACCTTACAAGCGTGGGAAATCAAATTTTAATAAAAATTTACTCATACAAGTGACGCGGTGATAAATGTATATTCAATGTTCTTAGTTGTACTATATATAAATCGAACAAATAAAGTGCACACACAGCCCCCATATGTTAACGCAATGATTATAATCATACACGTCGGCGGTCGGTCATGCCAGAGGGGTAGAAGCCCCCACGGGGGGGGGTCGCGGCCATCCCAGGGGGTAACCCCCCTAGCACGACCAAATTTTCCTAGGGGGGTTAGTCGTGAGGACGTTCTTTGGCGTATTTTTTCGGAGCCACATTTTTCGCGTATGAGTGCAGTTTTTGCAGAAAAATTATTAAAATAAACCCTTTTCGAAGCATTAATTCGTTACCTAATTTTTGGAGCTCATATTCTGGGCATAATAATTGTTTTTTCTACATAAACAAACTCATTAACACCAAAATACGCACAGAAACACCTATCATACCCATACATGAACACGTCACAGTATAACAAGCAGGGGCAATTTGCGCAAGGTTTCGCACCAAGGTCCTACTTCGAAACTCGTCGAGGAGCCGCCAAGCCCCCCTTCGGGGGGATGCCGCGCACCCCAGCCCCAGGGGTGGGTTACGCCCCCCCCGGCTTTTCGGCCTCGGGGGGAGGGGGGTGCGAACCTCAGGGGGGTTACCCCCCTACCCCCTGCCGGCATGTATGATTATAATAAAAATAGCATAAAAATACAACAAATTGCACGTTATACAGACATAACAATTAATATAGAGCAACTAACATCAAAAATTTCAAAACCGGCAATGTCGAGTACTCCAATAAAGTATTGTCGACTAAGAACACGAGCATCGAGCGTCACGTTGCACCGATTGATCAGCCAATGGAACATTCGGGCGTAGTTCGCTTTGCCCAATGCGCCGATGGACCAATTGACCTGCAATTAAATCAAAAATTATATTCTTTGTGTTTTATGTTGTTGGATACATTAACGACATTGTATGGATCCAGAAATTTCCGACAGGGGGCGGTTTTGCTAAGATTTTTCCGACAAAGAGGTTTACTGAAATTTTTTCACTACGACTTAAGTATATTTCATTTTCGACCGCATATTTCACATTTTGTGTGATATATCTCTATCGTGACATGGGGCTTCCACCCCCTTCCCCACCATTTATAAATATGCCAGTGATTGCTGGAACAGTTTAGTTGATAGCACTTAGTTGTTGTTTGCGATGATACCCTTTGACAATCGTCATTTGAAAAGTCGTAAACTGGTCAGAAGTAAATAAGTCATATGTTACGGGATTGCAGAGTCCGGAATGGATGAGAAAGAATTTTATTCTTATGCAAATTAGTTGCAATCTTTTCATATGTTTTCTAAATGAGGTAACAAATCTCTAAATTTGCATTGCCATGCGGTTTTCAATGAATTTGTCCTGTAACACAACCGCTCCTCCGTTATTTAGTTTTACATAATTTATCTCCGTACCCACATACCTTCCACTTTATCAATGCAGCCTTTTTTTTATTTTCACAATTCATAAGCGTCGAAGGTCCGTTGACTTAGGGCTAGATGGCCTCGGCGAGGAAGAGTGAATGCCGGGGTGTTAGGTCACGGGGAATAAATTTTTCAAATTTTCAAGAACTCATTATTTTTTGTATTTTGTTAAAATTATGACCAATTTTTGCCAATTTTACCAATGCTAAAAATTTCATCAAATTTTGCTAATTGGCGCCAATTTTTGCCAAATTTACCACAAATTTTGTCTAATTTCTCTCAAAAAATTCCGCGCGCATTCCGCTCGTGGATGGTTGGGAGGAGCGGTGGGTGTGCAGCCTTCATGAGGAGGATTTGAATCCAGGCGGCGGTCCGACCCTTATTGAGTAACCCGTTCCCGTATCGACACCCATGACTTAATTCCTCATATGATAGAACCTTCCATTACTTTAGCCCTCTTTTTTTAATTTGTTTTATGTTTCATTTTAGGCGTTATTTTGCGCAGCTCGTGAAGTTGCCAATTACTTGACACTAGAGTGGTTATCAACAGGACGATCACGAATGTTCACAATATGGTTAGTGCAGGCGCTAAATCGTAGCTCAATTCGTATCTCCAAGCTACGCTTCACCTTCTGCCAAGACGTTGTTATTTGGATTCGATGCGTTTTATTCTCTGGCTGTCTGATTCAAACTAGCTTACGTTTTTACCCCAAATTCAGTGCTACTGAATACGCCCAATTCTGTGTTGGTCTATTTGTTATATATTTTATTGCTGAAGCTCCTGATAAGTTGTTTTGCAGAATCTTTAATTTATGGGTACTAGTACAATGAAACATGATTTGGCTAAACCTGTAAAACTGATTTTTATCCTGCAAGCAGTTTAAGCATGTTGCTGACAGGAATCTTATTATTAGTGATTTGGGTTGTTTTCTTTGGACATCGATATATTGTTTTTGCTTTTTAGGTAGTCCGATTAAGTCAGTTCAAGTCGCTGAGACGTTCTAGCACGGAAATTATTTTTTTATATCATATGAAAACATTTATCCTAATAATAAACAGGATTAACTTGTGAGTTGTCATTATTTGGTCATTTCAACACCGTGACATCTATACCAAGATGCCTGGATACAGAACCGGCAACATTTGTCCTAATAACTACCGAAATTTCGTGAAAATAACCATAAATTCTTTATTTTCCCAAATACATAAAACATCGCTCTGTAAACAGCGTAAAGCAGGTTGAGTAAATGTTGACTTATATTTGACGGCTGCGAAGCAGTCCTAATTCTAAAACTAAACATAATATATTTAAATGCTTATCCGTGTCTCTTTTCTTAAAATTTATCTTTGTCGCTTTGGCTCAATTATAATTGTCGATAGACAGAGATAAAATACGCGACCCAACATAAATGCATAACTTTATTACCTTAGATAATACGTGTCGATAGGGGGTAGGGGGTTACCCATAAGGGTCGGACCTCCAAGCCAAATTTACCGCAACCCCTCTACCTGAGTGCCACCCAACCCCCTTCCCTCGAGCCCATGTTTCCCAAGCCAACGGACCTTGGATACCTAGGGCTTATATCCAGTAGTACAGTTAGCATCGGGATGTTAGTATTCTTAATTGAGCTAGTAGTTGGATTAGCTCATTAATGGCCGCTGCTATATTATTCGGAAGAACAAACTTTGTGACGCGTTGCGTATTGTAACGATGCGCTATAATATCCTACTGCACGTGCGTTTACTACTGGCTATCTTTTCCAGTGTCTTTAAAGAACCGAGCAACAGATCCAACGTAATTAAGTGGATTGTTTGTGTTGTTTGCACCGTTACTCCCCGGTTACAATTCCGCCTTCAATTTGTCAAACATAGCAAGACAGCCAATTTAATTCAGTCATCAAAGAGTTAGTCTCATCAGTGGCACAGAGACGCAGTTGGTGTAGCATCGGACGATGAGTGAGATTGCTTGCTCAAATTCAGGCCATAATGTTTTTTCTTCCGTGTTCGGTAAATTGGGTAGTTACCACTCACGACTTCATACAGATTGAAAAGTTGAGATCGATACCGCACTGAGGTATACAGATTATATTTTCATATATATTTGTGATTTGATATATATACTTTCATTGTTAATTAATTGTGCTATAATTAATGATGACAGGCCAGGACTTACTTGTTCCAAGTTTTGTCCTTTGTTCACCCATTCGTTGCCGACACGTACACGCGGCTTGCATATCGCTTTCAAAAACGTTTCCGTGTCAACTGTCATCAGCGTTGCTGCTTTCGTTGCTTCTATAATATGGTTAAATACTACAAATTGGCAGCCGGGAATTCGCTTGATGTTACAAAAAGTGAAAAAACACATTCTTTATATAACTAAAACAATATGTATTCAACCATGATACTGATTAAGTATTATATTTTTGCAAAATACCAGTTACATTTGTATGATCAAAAGTGCAAACAGATCCATTATAAGCCATGCACAAGCCAAGTTTTACAAATATGAATGTTGGATCAACCGGCTTATCGGATAACTGCGCGTTCTGTTTACAAAATATGATAAATTTTGCTTAAAATTCGCAGTCTGACCAACTAAAATGGGTTTACACAATTACAAAGTTTTACGGAAAATATTTAGTCTAAACAAACTTTGATATTGTACTAAATTGTTACTGAAATAAGATCCAGTATCATATGTTAGGTAAAGACGGAGAGTGTATAGCCTAATTATCTTTGGTTTCCTTAGAAAATTATAATTAAATGTCGTAATATGGCAAAATCTAGTTTAACTTAATCTTTAGACAATATAATTCGATGTACACATGGTGCCTAAACCAATTTATACACATTATTTGACGTTACTGTTTAGCATGTATCACAAAAAATTATAGATTGTTAGTGGAATTGCTTAAGTAATGATGACGTTAAAAGGACAATGATATTTTGATAATCGATGTTAATTACAATGTTATAAAATTCCGGTGCGCATTTTGCACAACCTTGTTTCAAATGCAATATTATCGGCATACATGCTGAAAGTCCGGAGTCAAAGGGGAGGAGTGGGGTGCGGGTCCTCGACGGGGCAGAGACTAAAGGGAAACCACTACCTCTCTCTGCGAGCAGGTATGATTATAGCTCACTCTAAAACCGAAGGGGTGTGGGAAATATGGCAAAAAAATAAAATTACTGGGGGTTCATTGCTCTTTTAAACTTATTTCGTGCAATTTATTAATACATAACAGTAATTGCCAAATGCCTGTGTGATTACAGCGTTACGTTACTACTAAGAAATCTACTGGACGCATCGAATTTTGCAACATGCACCAATTTTCAAATTTATGGTTTCTGTGTAGCACACTAAAAATTTTGTTGAAATTTTTTATTATCCTTCGATTGTAAAGTGGCTGATCTATTGCATATAGCAATAGTTAAATTCCACTGCTGAAGTTAATTACATTTTTGAATTTCTGCCACGCCTAAAACACTTCATAATTTAACTTTTTGTAATATTAACATTTCATGCACGGTGCAAATACAGCTACAGCGATAGTCATTTTTGAGACGTATCACGGTATCAAGGTATGGCTTTGTGGTATCAAGGACATATCTCTATTGGTTATCTATAGAGTTTTAAACAGTGCTATATTAGAAATAGGATAGGTCAGGATACATATCCACAGACTTGTGAACATTCAAAATATGTAAAGAAATAACAAAATTATAGATAACTACAGCGGTTGTTTGAATAAAATGCGTATATGGTTTGAAAGAAGTGAATAGAAGTATCGTGTATATTGTAGCATCGCATGTACCAAAATATCAAATTCGTTACACATTGTAATAGACAAACATTACCGATATGATGGCACCTTATGCGAGAGTGCACTTCAGGGGCGTACACTTGTGTTGTTCTTTTTCCGACTGAATTCAAGATCTTAAAAGCGATGCCAGTTAGCGACCAAAGATTTCCCCTTATGTAGACAAATAAACATTTGTAATATCGCAACATGTAGCGCTGGGCACGTTGCTATTTTGCAATTTAACATCGCATTTTTCAGACCGCATACATGATAAAACGCGATTACCAATAGAGTTTTTTGTATACTACATGCAATACACGCATAGACCGCGAACATAGCTGTCCCATTCAGCAAGTCGTTTCGTGAACGAGGACAACCGTGCGAAATGGAGAAGTGTGCGCGTAAGAAAATTCTGTTCGCACGTCGTGGAGTCCTTGTTAGCGTTCACTAAAACGACAGAATTTTGAACTCGAACGATGCAGTTTGCGATTTTGACAAAAGAACAATCATGGTGTATACATCTAAAGTGGACTCCTCACGCATTAGTTCATTACTCTGCGCAACTGCAAACTTCTGTATTAAACAAACTACATGACAGAAAAATAATTCTGTTGTCACTAATACACAGTAATAATATATCAAGTATATAGGACTCTTATGCATTTTTATATGTTTCGCTGTGCATAAGCTGAAAATTGCAACTCTAATTCAGATTATAAAAGATATATTTATCCTCAGTGTGTGAATAGAACGTATTAGCAATTGATGTCCGACAAGTTTTCATATTAAGAGATTAGTGAAACATTCATGGAATTCATAGAATTTCCACATAATCGAAATAACGCAGCGCTAATTTTATAAAGTGCCTCCATATCGAAGTTTTATGCACCCTGGGAATCTCTGCCAACATCCATTGTATTATGTCTTTGGGACCACAGTGTTTCTGATAGCATTTTAACATGGTATAAATGGGTAATGGTATTTTTTAGACTACACCATAAAATTTTTGGAAAAGTTGTATGGCGTCAGCTACAACATGGAGTTAAATACTTTCCTTATGCCAGTGTTTGTGTATGGTGTCTTTTACGCCGTCAGTAAAACAGTAGGTAAATTGAAACACCATAGTTAAGTTCATGGGGTCTCAAACACTCACTGTTTTAGTATATAGTGTAGGTACGTATCTTATACTACTGGACCTTGTAGTGTAGGCTGTTGACGGCAAAACTTCCACATGCTGGAACGTGCTGTATAACATAAACGTCAGACAGTGTTCTAAAAACCAACAATTATTAAAATATATCATTAATTACTTAGCGAGAGCGTATATATTGTGTTTGTATTTGTCAAGGTTTTATTAATTAACTGTTAGTTTTTCCGGCGCTTGCGAATTCGCCGACCAAGGCGCTTCTGCATCTTTATATAACCCAAAACCGTTCACAGTCGCAGCAGATTAACCCACCTGCAATATCCTCATCAGGTTCCGCTTGTTCTTCTCGTGGTCGTTGCTTAAATTTCATATTGCCCATATGCATGTGAGCAGAGCACAATTTGTACATGTTGATCTTCTCTTCTTGTTCAAAACCCATAATATCGTACGATTCCTAAATATTGACATTTTGCTACATCGTAGTGGGGGCAGAAACCAGTGTTAACTTTCGTGTAATTAACTTTTTTAAAAAGATCGAACGGCTGTAAGTGTCGAATTATTACCTCGTCTTTCATTTGGGTAAAAAAATCGAAGACCTTTCATGCTCATAGAAGTGCGGGGGATCACCCCTTGACTCATCACCAAGCCCCCCGACCACCACCTGACCCTTGCGAGTCCCCGAACCTTGAACATGTATGTACAACAGGCCTCATGGAGCATTTAATTACATTGCTCAAAATTTACACCAGAACTAAAAAATATTTGCCGTCACTACTATTATAAAGAAGTTATATGGTTAAACTGTATAATATTATATCATAATTGTTTGAAAAAATTTATATCGTGAGAAAGGACATAAACTACGTGACAAAGGACCGTCTTATCTAGAGCTTACTGCCCAATATTGCATAAAACACGTTCCCGGCTAAGTAGCTTACCTTTATCCTAAAGTATTTGGTATACTAATGGATTCGTCGAAATAAACACAGAAGAACGTCTAAAGAAAGCAAGTACGCATGGCGAAACCATAAATTTATACACTATTTCTTGCGCAATGTCGGCGGCTATATTTTATAAAATACAAGTTCTAATTCTACAAAGGATCCGAGAATACCAAATTAAGGTTATATCATTTATAATGCCACCTAGAATGTTCATATCCGATTTAACTTATATCATACGAGTACTGGTGGCCGAATACAGATGTGTACCAACTCATCTCAAAATACCAAATGAAAATTATATCATTTATCATGCCACCAAGGATTTTCTTATACGATTTAACTTATATCATGCGAGTTTTAGTGGCAGAATACAGATGTGTACAAACAACCATCGCAAAATACCAAATGAAAATTATATCATTTATCATGCCACCAATGATTTTCTTATGCGATTTAACTTATATCATGCGAATTTTAGTGGCAGAATACAGATGTGTACAAACAACCATCGCAAAATACCAAATGAAAATTATATCATTTATCATGCCACTAAGGATTTTCTTATACGATTTAACTTATATCATGCGAGTTTTAGTGGCAGAATAGAGATGTGTACAAACAACCATCGCAAAATACCAAATGAAAATTATATCATTTATCATGCCACCAAGGATTTTCTTATACGATTTAACTTATATCGTGCGAGTTTTAGTGGCAGAATACAGATGTGTACAAACAACCATCGCAAAATACCAAATGAAAATTATATCATTTATCATGCCACCAAGGATTTTCTCATACGATTTAACTTATATGATGCGAGTTTTGGTGGCAGAATACAGATGTGTACTTTACGATAATTTATGTGTATGTAATTCTGGCACCGGAAGTCCTTGCATTCACGCTGTGATATGCCACAATTTCTTTAAGAAAAGAAATTTTGTTATACAAAACCCGCACGCAAATAGGTCCCAATTGCAATTAAAAGCCCATAATTTTGAGAACAGGCTAGTATTATATAAACTTTAATAATACTATCGTTCGAACAATTTCCACAAATGTGTATAAGGTGAAATGTTCAGGAGATATTTCTATTTTCCAGAGATAATTACTCTTGCCATGTCTATACTTTTAGGCAGTCCGCAGTGCATTATAGTATAAATAGTCAAGAACTGGTGTTTTGGGTGTAAAAATTACAGAAATCTTAAACGATTTCGACTTATAAGATTATAAAAGAAAGCGACTATAAAAAATTTTGCTCTGGCCAGAAAAACAGATGGTGAGACAAGTATCCGCCAAAAAATTAAAAATATTGTAAAATGACATAGATATGCAAATTATGCACAAGATTTTTCTTACAAGCTTAAATGATTTGAGTTATTATACTCCTCAATTACCAAAAACCTGAGAATTTGCAGATTTATATGGTTATATATATAATTAATAAAAATATATATATAATTACTAAAATAGATGATTATATTATCAATCGCCACTTAATTTATGCTTCAAGAAAGCTCCAGTTCTGCTTTTCGTATATAATCGAGCACAAGTAAATAGCATTGTTGATTTACTTATTGGCTATCGTGAGCTAACAGGAACTGATTTTATTCAGATTTTATTTTTCGCGAAATACCAGTACCATAACTGTAGGAAAAACTAAAGTAACATTGCTAACACCACGCCTCGGCATTATGTAGTCTATGCGATAGAGTTTTATCTGAAGATCATTCTTTCATGCGGTTACAGTCTAATCAAACATATTTACCCATCCTCGATCAATTGCCAACGTTTAAGTCAGCGTGAAAAAAAGCGTGCATAAAATTTTGACTACTCCAATATTTGTCAACCAAGACACATCTGAAACGATTCTCACATCAGTCATAATCATTTCCTCGTTGTCGTCAACACCGTCGATGGTAAGTTCGGCCTGGTTTACAAACGTGTATTCTCCAACCGGCTTGTCAAGTAGAAGTTCCTCTGAAATTTGCAAGGAACACACGAATTTAGAAGCAATGGAATCTTTTTGTGTTTTAGCTTGCTATTATAGGCAAATATTTTGGTTGCACTGGAGGAAATCATTGTAAAATATGTCTTGAAACTGCGTAATTTACGTCAATATAGCCTCAAATATTAATTTAGATTTCCGACATTGCAGTCGATGAGTTATTGACGTAAAATTTTTTACTAAGAGGATACTGCGTAACCACATACCGTCATAATATGGGCCAAAATTGTCGGGCCATGAGAGTAGACTCTATTATTAAGCAATCACTTCATTTTAATTCAAGAACTATTTGGCAGCACATGCTACAGTCAGAAGCACATTTCAACCGTTATATACAATAGTTGGAAATTTAACAATATAAAAACATTTAACGGTGGTGATTGTGCTCAGAAATGACACAGCTAAATAGTACAGAACTGCCATTTTGGGTCCGTTTTATTAATGTAATATTTTAATAAACTCTAAATCATAAGTACGTGAGGTCTGTCAGTTTAAGAGGTAAATGATTCCGACAGTTGGGTGAAGTTTTCTCGGAAGAAGGGGTAAGTTGATGGAAAAGTTTTTTTAAAATAAGAATATTTAAAGTCAACAGAAGCATCTAAAAATTAAACAATTTTGTTTAACCTAAAATCTCCCCACAATTCATAGCCATGCAGTATTTCTATAGCCCAAGTCATGCCAATGGTGTAACGTTGCTATCCTAAAATTAATAGATTAGTACTGGGGTTCGGGCCCGGCAGCCCCACGACTTAGTCTTAAACTTAGTATATGCATCATATACGGATCTTAGTGTACTAGGTTGAGACTTTTGTGCGGCAGCCCCACGACTTAGTCTTAAGCTTAGTATATGCATCATATACGGATCTTAGTGTACTAGGTTGAGACTTTTGTGCGGCAGCCCCACGACTTAGTCTTAAACTTAGTATATGCATCATATACGGATCTTAGTGTACTAGGTTGAGACTTTTGTGCGGCAGCCCCACTACTTAGTCTTAAGCTTAGTATATGCATCATATACGGATCTTAGTGTACTAGGTTGAGACTTTTGTGCGGCAGCCCCACGACTTAGTCTTAAACTTAGTATATGCATCATATACGGATCTTAGTGTACTAGGTTGAGACTTTTGTGCGGCAGCCCCACGACTTAGTCTTAAGCTTAGTATATGCATCATATACGGATCTTAGTGTACTAGGTTGAGACTTTTGTGCGGCAGCCCCACGACTTAGTCTTAAACTTAGTATATGCATCATATACGGATCTTAGTGTACTAGGTTGAGACTTTTGTGCGGCAGCCCCACGACTTAGTCTTAAGCTTAGTATATGCATCATATACGGATCTTAGTGTACTAGGTTGAGACTTTTGTGCGGCAGCCCCACGACTTAGTCTTAAACTTAGTATATGCATCATATACGGATCTTAGTGTACTAGGTTGAGACTTTTGTGCGGCAGCCCCACGACTTAGTCTTAAACTTAGTATATGCATCATATACGGATCTTAGTGTACTAGGTTGAGACTTTTGTGCGGCAGCCCCACGACTTAGTCTTAAGCTTAGTAAATGCATCATATACGGATCTTAGTGTACTAGGTTGAGACTTTTGTGCGGCAGCCCCACGACTTAGTCTTAAGCTTAGTATATGCATCATATACGGATCTTAGTGTACTAGGTTGAGACTTTTGTGCGGCAGCCCTACGACTTAGTCTTAAGCTTAGTATATGCATCATATACGGATCTTAGTGTACTAGGTTGAGACTTTTGTGCGGCAGCCCCACGACTTAGTCTTAATCTTAGTATATGCATCATATACGGATCTTAGTGTACTAGGTTGAGACTTTTGTGCGGCAGCCCCACGACTTAGTCTTAAGCTTAGTATATGCATCATATACGGATCTTAGTGTACTAGGTTGAGACTTTTGTGCGGCAGCCCCACGACTTAGTCTTAAGCTCAGTATATGCATCATATACGGATCTTAGTGTACTAGGTTGAGACTTTTGTGCGGCAGCCCCACGACTTAGTCTTAAACTTAGTATATGCATCATATACGGATCTTAGTGTACTAGGTTGAGACTTTTGTGCGGCAGCCCCACGACTTAGTCTTAAACTTAATATATGCATCATATACGGATCTTAGTGTACTAGGTTGAGACTTTTGTGCGGCAGCCCCACGACTTAGTCTTAAGCTTAGTATATGCATCATATACGGATCTTAGTGTACTAGGTTGAGACTTTTGTGCGGCAGCCCCACGACTTAGTCTTAAGCTTAGTATATGCATCATATACGGATCTTAGTGTACTAGGCTGAGACTTTTGTGCGGCAGCCCCACGACTTAGTCTTAAGCTTAGTATATGCATCATATACGGATCTTAGTGTACTAGGTTGAGACTTTTGTGCGGCAGCCCCACGACTTAGTCTTAAGCTTAGTATATGCATCATATACGGATCTTAGTGTACTAGGTTGAGACTTTTGTGCGGCAGCCCCACGACTTAGTCTTAAGCTTAGTATATGCATCATATACGGATCTTAGTGTACTAGGTTGAGACTTTTGTGTGGCAGCCCCACGATTTAATGTTAGATAGGGTTGGTTGAAGTTGGAAAAAGTATTTTTAAATGTATTTAAACTCAACAGAAACAGCCAAAAATTTAACGAGTTTGTTTAAGTTCAATCTTCCCACAATTCATAGGCACGAGCTATTACCACAACCCAAGTCATGCGAATTGGTGTAACGTTAATTTCCGAGACATTATAGGTTAGTTCTGTGGTTCGGGAACTGTAGCGCCACGACCGAGTCTCAAGCTTAATATATCGTTCATACAACAACCTTAGCCTAGGATAAAGGCTCGGGCTTACGCTTAGCATACTGTTGTCGGTGCAAGCTGCATATAGTTTACGCTTCTCAGTTCTACTTTGACCAATGCAAAGACTACCGTGGCAATTTTACAATAGTATTGTCAAAACCGTACGGACCTACCTTTAAGACCTTTGATGGCACCGCTATGGACTTGATAAAAAATGTGATAGCATCGTTCGCCAGGCGCTTGTTTGATCACACGCGATTTTTCAAGTAAATCTGTCAATAAATGCATAATTATGTACATATACTATTTTATTGATAAATCTAAAATACTTCGACAATTAAATCACTGCTGAAAGTAATTCCATTTGTTTAAGTATTGTGCTATCCAAATATAAAATTTCTTAATTTATATAATGCACTATTGCGTTCGTGCTAATGCTACTATATTCTCTTTCACAAGAGAGAATATGCATGCGTTGGACGATTGCATAAAAGCGAAATCTTTTTTCTTTTCTAATGTTAAAAATAGCATGAAACAAAATTGAATGTATATTACAATCCGGCTAGTGAAACATTTCAAGCTGAGTGCTTTTAAGTTAATATAGATTGAAATGAACAGCTCAATGCAGTGGGCACGGGGAGCGGCATCCAACCGACTTAATCTTAGGTCAAGTCTAAAGCTGAGATCAGGAGTTTAGCTTACGCTAAGGCCTCTGCTCATGCGCCATATATCTAGGAAGGAAAAACCTGGATAAACATTGCACCACTCAGCTTAGCTCTTAAATTTTGTGCCTGAAATTTCGACTAAACTTTAAATGCTATAACGCCGGGCTGATTTGGCAAAAATATTCAGCAAATCCTGCAAACGATGGTAATTCTCCGTTTGTCGACGAATTTTAAATATTTGACAGTGCCCTGCTACTTTCACATTAAAGAAAGCAAGTTATTTAGATTTGGCATACTGTTGCCATTTTCGTAAATTTTAAGTGAATAGTAGGCAATGTATCAGTACGCCATATCGAATAACTCATATTGTATGTACGGCCGCAGCCCGTACGTCGTAGGCTGTTTTATAGGCACTTATATGTTGTCCAATCGTGTTCTCTTATTTTAATTCGTGGTTGCTGACAATCTCAGCTAATAAAAAATAATCATACGATCCAGTTTAAACTTCGCTGAATCAATCGAATCCACTCAAACACTGTCTTCACTCGCTCTACATGATCGCCAGTGAAAAGAACTATCAGGTCGAATAATATAAAAGCACACCTGTACGACAAGCCGGAAACAAATTGTAGTACTTTAACTGACGGCTATGATATCAAATTCGCTGTTCTATATGCTCGTATTTTGCCAAATATGTACTAAAACATATGAGCTAAGTTGTGCGTAGCGGAGAACTACACAGTAATGTTCAGTCATATACTCTTGTTATTCTATAGACTTAGTGTAATAACCGGTGACGCAGCTGCATGGCGCAACTTCCTAACACCATGCCCATACGACCCCGGCTATCGTAACCTCAAGGGTGGACCGTGAATACTAAATTTTGAACCTATTCTTGGTCAGACCCAAGAAGCTACGGAGCTTAGCAGGCCGCAGGCGCGCTTCACGGGGTGTGTTCGGACCCCGCCCGAAGGGTTGCGCACGTGTCTAGT
>JASANE010000194.1:0-12085 GCA_030248225.1 Trileptium ribeirensis | reverse complement strand
CAGAGAGTTTGTCAGTTGTCGCTTAGCCTCACTTCAGTTGTTCCTCAGTCTTGTTCGTTAGTTATTGCAAGACAGTTTAGAGTTTTGGTCGGTGGCTGGTTGTTCGCCAGTTATTGTAAGTCAGTATTATATTATGGTTTGGACTAATTGTGGTGGTATTAACAGGTTACTACTGTTTCCTAGCGGCTTAAAGAGTTTGAACTTTAGCTGATTAGTATTAAAGCAACTGGGCTCCTATTTATAGGTTACTTGCGCAGCAGCACCTCAGCATCCTAGTAATTGGCGAGTATTGGTGATAGTCACGCTGCTCGTGGACATTAAGACGATATACAGATTTTGTGTGAAGAAGTAAAGATAGAGACACTGCGGCATGATGATGAGCTTTAAAGAGCACGTGCTCTCTTTTGTGATATTTTAAGAATATTTTCTGTATTGTGTTTGGAGATAATATTGATTGGCCTGTTTGGTGAATTTTGTGTTGTGGACTCTGTACGTGCGTACTTTGCTCATTGTTTCACTTGGAATTGTTTATTTTAGAGTTTTGTAGTACATTTATAGCGGTTACTCATATTGAAGCCGCGTTTATTTTTTCGCTGAGAATAAGTAGAGTGGAATTATTTGTGTATACACGCATAGACAGCGATAATATGATAGACTATAGGTCAGGCTGATAGCTGACTTTGAGTACTTTGAGATATTGATTTGGTTTAAGCTGCACATTGAATTCAAGGAACAGAGTTCAGTGCTATTCGTAAGGACAGTCGGACATTCATAAATTCCAGAGTGTTGAATTTAACCTAAACTGCTAGCGTTCGATGGTAGTTCGTTACAGTAGGACATACCCGGGAACTGATCGCAGGACCCGTTATTTTGTCTAGAGTTGAGGAGGGGGAATTTGCGGCTACTTTAAACAAAAGACTCCTTCCTTTAGCATCGTTTTGTTAGACCCAAGGCGATGTGCTTTCACTGGACTGGGCTGTGATCTCATAGTTATCTGCAGGCTCCCCCTTAATAACTCCAATCCTAAAGTTCGCTTATGCATGCAATAAACAGTACAGCTATTTAGTCATTTCATTCAACAGTAATACGGCAATACATGTAGTCAAAAGGCATAACGGAACAATCATAGATTATAATGTTAACAATATGTTCAAGGGTGCCCGACTCCTAACATATCACTTTTGGTCAACAAGTGAGAGCCTCCTTTTTGTCAATTTGAATCGAAAATCCCTGGAATTTCCCAACCTGCACTTATCCGTCTGTAGATTCATCTCGTACGTTACGCTTCACATGGTATTTCCTCAACCAGTTTGCTAGGCTAGAAATGTAGTAGGACCAGTTCTGACCCTAAGGGATCCCAGCCGCACCACCCTTCCTCGCTGTGGTATGGTGCCCCCGGACAAACATTGCTTCCCCGACGCCCCGGCGAACTGCTAGTTAACCTACGGGAACCGGTTAGCTTAGTAGGCTGCCAGCGGTTTTACTAGGGTGTTCGGCCTGGCACCTATATTTGCCCAAGCACCTAGTGGTACGGAGGTCCCCCAGAGGGAAGGCGAACACCTAAGTCTCCTCACAGGTATTAAGGCTGACCCGCCTTTCCCTCACTCCCCAAAATCCCTATAACCTGGAACGGCTTGGTCATGATTTCGTACTCGTGGGTCTAAGCTTGACTATTTCCTCGACGGGCCTACTCTGGGAACGCTCAATTTATACGCGACGATAGGGACCGCCTGGAAACTGATCCTAGGTCCCTTACCTGCTCTAAGTAGTTTCGCTAGATATACAGCCAGATGCCTAGGTCTGCAAGTCCCTGTACCGCTACCGAGTGCCGATTACGCGGGGTATCTTAGAAGTTTCGCCTGAACTGCTTATGATCCTTTTATGATAGAGTTATTCAACTTCCAGTTGCCGTGTTATGCGGCGTTTACGTTATAAATTGCCCAGCATGTGGAAGTTTTGTCTACCAGTAGCCTAATGCATACCGTAAAATATTGTACAGCGTGTACCAACATAGTGTTAAGAAATTGATGTTGTTCGTAACACCATCCAGCGACACACTGTAGCTAAATGTAAGTGTTCTATTATAAGAACGGTGTCGAAGACACCATGTAATAAATAGATTTTTTTGAATGGTGTTAGCAATAGCCTAGTTAATTCTGAATAGTATTCCTCGTACAGTTGAATAAAATGCAAAATATGAATTTGACAGTTTTGCTTAGCATTAAAAATTAGTCATCTTCAGACGATAATCTAGATATTTATAGTTATATATTAGGTGAAACTGCAGCTTCTCGAAACTGTCGGTCGAGAGAATAAAAAATTCTAAAAATCCTTGGTAGAGTCTTAATCACAAACCGTGGATGGACTTATTTACACTTTATTGCATTGAAAGATTGCTAACACTAGTTCTTTGGGAGGCATTGAGCCACTGTACCAACATTTGCGTAACGACTTTTGGCATGTTTCTACTCAGCCGCGATTTTCAGTGCAATTTGGGCTCAAATATCCCTGAGAGACGTTACTGTACATAAGAGCAGCTTAATGTGAAAGGGTGTGATGGGTGGTAGTCCCCTGAGATAAGCTTACGGGCCGAAGTATAATGCATGTCATGATAATATCGGGCTACTCCTAGACCTAGATTTTCTATTCTTTTCTGACAAAACTACGTATCGCTTGGACATGCAACAGACACTTCAAACATTTATTATTTTAACGCTGCACATATAGAATCTGGATGCACAACATTGCTACATTGAAATGATGCAGGTTACCACGCAGGGCACCTGGAGGAAAACTGTACTCGTAATGTGAGTTCCTGTTAAAACTTCAACACCACTTTAACATTTGGCGAAAACTGGATGAACGCCCCCGAATGTCGTCTACCTCTTTTAATATGTCCTGACATATATATTCGACGCCCCTCTTTGGATTACCCCTCCTGGTAGCAAATGCTCATGTACTCGTTCACTCTTCAGGTTCACACTTTCCACCATCTTCACAGAGCCTGAGTCACCAATCGAATGCCTCGACTATGAAATAAATTTCCATATCTTTGAAAGACTACGATTTATACCGAGGATGAATAGGGTGCGAACGGGCTTGCTGAAGACGTGAAGAGAAGGCCACAGGACGACGTTCCCTGCCTCCCTTATTATCCAATGTTAAAAGTGAGAGTCCGACAAGGACCGTTACCGTGGCTGCACGGTGTGAGAATCCACGTCTTATATTTTTGATTGAGCTTGAGGGAGCGTGATTCTTTTACGATCTCACGAGGGCAGTGACTTGACTACAATCGCGCGGTCTCGATGTTCTTTTAAAAGTTGAACTAAACTTCTAAGGTCGCAATAGCCGTGTCTGCCCAGCTATGGTTATTATCTTTCCAAAACGTGACGGGACTTTCTACCGAGTCTGCACGGCGTGAGGATACATGTCTAAGTTTTATGCATTTGGTCCTAATCAATAATCAGAAATCTCACGAGGGCACGTACTCGAAGTTTGTGGCTTCATGGGAGTCCTCTTTTTGGTTTCTTGGTTAAGATTCCTCGACACAGTTTGCAAATGACCATGTTCGTTACCGAATTTCCTTTTTACGGAGTAAATTCCTATATCATTTTGCCACCCGCATACCACCGACTTATGACGAATTTTCAAAGTGTTGTAGCACTAATCGTGAACATTAATACAAATTTAGTGCAGTAAAGAAGGCACACATTTATCTGTGAACACTTCATTACTATTCCACAATAATAATACAATGCAACTGCACGTTTTACTAATTTGGTAATCGACCGGGTACCCACAAATCGGGTTCTTGAAGGTTTCATTCGTAGTGCAAAAATCACCTCACACACCTCGGACGGGTGGAGCATGATCGTACATACTACAACATGATTATAGATTGTTTGGTTATTCACGGTAATAAATTTCATAGCAAACAATGTTTAAATCATGCACCATCGGTATCCGACCGCCCGTCAGGTTAAAAATTTTTCTCTATTTTGTCTGCTTTTTTAATATCTGTATGTTCCTTAAAAACTTGGGGTGTTACATCTCCTAAATGTTTTGGGATTTATGTGCGAGTAAACTTAAAATGCGCCCATCGACTATCCTATTTTGTAAAAGCCGATAGCGAAGCGCAAACCATTGTTACGGAACAAATGTGGAAATTTCGTCGACTTTTCGATAACAGAAAATTGGCAAAATCAGAAACAAGCACCTAAAATTACAGTTTGTGTTCGAACAGAATTTTGCGATTTTGAATTTGCAGTGAAACCTGTTATCGAACGCCTATCAGCTTCTGATTCGTATTTGCCTGTGTTCGCGAACAAATTTAACGCAATACTGACGTCACAAATCAATCGTTCACGTTGTTTACGTTACATTGTTCGCGAACAAATTCGGTAGATTTTCGTTCGCAAAAAATTCGGTAATTTTCCTTGAATTTTCGCGAACACAAATTTACCGGATTACTATCACGGAGCGTTGTGTTCGCGAACGGTTTTCCGCCGCATTATGGTTTACCAAAAAACGTTCAGTAACAGATTTTTAACCGAAATAGCAAAATAGGATTATTGATGGGCGTGGGTTAAGTTTACTCTTACATTATTGGACTTTTTAAATAGGGTCGAAATCATTTTTTGGAAAAGTCTAGAAAAGATGTAAAATTTGTGTGAAAGATTTAGCCTTTAATTCCATATGTGATGCATAGCCCTTAAAGTCAATTGAATTGAAATTTGAAAATTTTCCCGAAATTCGCAATAGGTTAAAAATTCGTGAGGATGGGGTAGACGGACAACTTAAACTTTCGTGATACCCTTGAAAACAGTACAGTCTTTCTACCTTATTCGGTAATTTCGGAAGTTTTCCTTATTGTTTATAATATTTTCACATTTCCATTCTTACTTGTTAATACCTTATCTGAAAATTAACACATATATATCATAAACGTTTATACTACATTTTATAACGTAAATACTCATACAGTATATATTAGCACGTACCACCAAGTGGTGTCGGAATGGGTTGCGCATTTTATTTTAGGACAACCCCAGGAAAACGTCGAGCTGCGGTGTGCCCTGACCCAAGGGTTCCCATGGGTTAAGCGGTTCGTTGGGTGATACATGATTACGTCGCCCATTAAGTGTGCCCCAGGTCTGTTGAAGAGTAGTTGCTTAGTTTCGACGGATTAGCGCTATTTTGATCAGGATCTGTTATTCTTGTTCGATTTGCTTTAACTTGTTAGACTTATATCGCCATTATCTCTATTTGTTCGCTCCGGAAGGTCTCACAGGCCACTCGCAAATAGCATCTCAGGTCTCTATCTTAAATGCAACTCGTTGTCGCTCGCTTCCTTCACCTACACATTGCACGACTTCAGTTTAGCTAATGTTCTTCCTTGAGCCACGTACCTCGTGCCTCGCTCGCTTGGTTAGTAACACTAAACCTTATTACTTCGTAACCCTTGCTGTGTTAATCCTTTCAGCGCGGCATCACACATCAGGCAGCTCACGCAATGGTGTAAATTGTGGCGAGAATAATTTGAGAACATCGGTTCATCAAACTGTGGTCTCTCACGCCATTCCATTTGTGGCTCATTCTGTACCCATGCTTTGAAGGCATTGAAAGTTACCGGCCATTTGGGGATATATACGTGGTGGAGTGCGTTATACCGCTGCTGATGGTTGGCAGCTACCTGCTTGAGCTCGGCCGTCCAGGACGTTGCATCGTGCTTGGTCGAAGCCCAAAGTGGCGCTGGGTACCAATGGATGCTATTGGTGATATCCGCAGGGATAGGACACCCAGGTGTCTTTTAATCTTTTCAAATACTGCATTGGGATTGTTCGCGTGGAGCTGCTACAAGGCGCCTGTCGGTAAATGTATTTAAATCCACCAAGCAGGCTGATGCACTTGACCTGAGGTGTTAGTAGGGCGTTGGCGACCTGGATTAATCTGGTCTACGTAGAGTCTGGTCATCCTTTGACCAGCCATTTGTTGTCTGCTGTCATTTCCAATAGCGGAAATGGCAAAGTGTCACCTAGGACAACCATGTGAGGCCAGCGCGCGCGCCCAGTGGTGCGATATTCGCGCACCTCAACCAACAAAGCGGCGCATAACATTGTGGCATCGTCCCTTTGCTTTCTCTCGTTGCAGATGCTGAATGGAGCGTCCGATGTCCTAAAAAGCATTCGTGGAAACCTCGAGCAGTAGCTTGTCATCGCTGAGTCGGACGATGCGACCATACTCGGGTATGGTAAACTTATGGAACAGGACAGGTCGCACAATATACACCAATAGCGGCTTAAGACGGCACTTGGTGACATAGTCGATTTGTTAATCTTTCAGTTCCCGCGACCGCGTTTTTAACTGTCGAGGCGTCCCGGTCATTGTAATGATTCGTCCGCCGCGTCGGTCAGTTCCAGACGAGAAAACATCAGGTGTTGGTAGTGTTTTTCGACTGTAGTGGCCATGATACTACCGTTGTTAAACGGTCCCTGGGCTTCATGCATATTTGATAGCTCTAGCCAGCCTGTGCCATGGGACAGAAACGTGGCGGGCAGCTTGGTTAGTTCGACTTGATATGTCGAAATAGGAGGAAAGCGAAGCAGGGCTGTTTCCGGCGGGACAAACGGATCGACCACTGGTTGTCGTCCGCCGGATAAGGTAATTGGTTGTTCGCTTCCGTCATTGCTATGCCGCACGTTGTTGTCGAACATCTATAAACTTAATGTGTTGGATGGTCCTTTCAGGATACTATGTTATGTTAATTAGTTGTTTAGCCTCTTGATACTGTTCATACTTAACTTAGTTATGACATGTGTCCTTCAAAAACTGCACCGATGGGTTAATCATAATCTAAATGTGTCCTGTGGTTTGCCCTGAATAGATAGTTACCGGTGTGTTGCCGAAATTTATTACCGCAATTGGTATGGTTCGCTGAAAAACTATATCCGGCAAGTTGTGGATAGTGATGTTAGATCCGACTTCCAGACCATCTAAGGTGCTAGCCAGAATCAGTGGTCCGATCACTAGCTGGGTGTAATTACCGTGCGACAGCCACAAGACCCCATTTTCTGCGATGTTCATTGCCTCTCTTTGTGGCACATGACTAAGATGCTTCTTGTTAGAGATAATGGTTTTGCGCTCTGTGGTTCGGATTAAGACTCACTGTGCCGTAGTATAGATGTCGGTATCGTTAGCTATTGGTCCCACCAATGCGCTATTCTTACAGAGTTGGCGTGTCTCGTCTGGAGTTTCCTGGCCCATAATGATCCAATCCAAACAACGAGATGTATGATCTGTTGCTAGTGCATGGACTTTGCATAAGGCAATACCCGGTCACGTATTACATGCATGTAACTTTAGGACGTCGTGCCATGCTCTTTCTACACAGGTGGCGTACTCCAGCAATGTTAGCTTCATACGAGCGCTAAGCTCTGGCATGTTCCAGTCAACGTTGTATATCGTAAAGGTCGGAAATCGTCAAACGTAACCAGTGGTACTCGCAGGATGAACGCAAATCTAAACTTGCTCAAATTAATATGCACTGGACAGATCTGTCTAAATTGGTAGGCCATCGCTGGTTTACGTATAAGTAGGGTTTGCGGTATCCTGGAGTCTTTTTGAAACAAGTTCTTTAGCACTGTGGTGTCAATCACTTTTGGCGACAATTGTCCACTCATCATGGCTTCTATGACAGCCTCGAAAGAAGATCGGAGACTGGTACGGAACATATGTTTCACCAGATCACGGTGGACCTCTGTCACATGTCGCTACTCTTGGCGCCCTACCTGATCAATCATCTGGCGCCTTTTGCATCACAAGATGTAAAAATGAGTAAATCTCCTCATTAGCACGGGTCAATTTTATGACCGCTCGAGAATTACCATAGGCGATATTATAAGTGTTTCTCATTTTCTTAGATAATGTGAGTACCTATTTGTTTAAATCTTTAAAGTGTAGGGGGTTTGTAGAAGCTAGCCCAACTGTTAGAAATCCAATAGCTACGCCAGCGGCTCCTGTTAATGCGGCGAGAAATTGCTTCTTCGTAGCGTTAGGGTCATCACAAAAATAAACATTCGCTTCGCAATACTCGCGCATTAATGCCATATAGTAGTTTATGTTTAATATGGTTTGATAAATGTATTTTTTAGTTTTCTCTCTAATTCCTAAACCTTTTGCTGTAAATCCAGCATGGTAAGACACTTTGGGTTGGGATAGCAGTTCCCCAGACACGGCTTACCCCTGGGAGTGCCTACGCACCATGCCATACCTGTTGTTTGCATACTTGGTTGCAATCCGTCTAAAGATAACCGCAAGATGGACGGCAGAAAAGTAGATCCAGGGCCGTTATTACCAAGTCTTGCGGCACAATCTGGGTACCCACTGGGTGATTTACCATTGTTCCCAACCGTGATGCTTGGTCCGAGAAGGCCGTGGGTTTGCGCCATTTGGTGGAGTGGATTAATAACAACACTACTAATCTTGCTAACTTCGCTCCCTTGTTTAAAAATCTTTCCGCAGCTGTAATGTGTTGTTGTTGTATCCCTGGGGAGGATCGTACCAACCCGATCGGTGCTACTTGGTAGCTCCCTTCAGCGTCGTTGTTTTGTTTATTGTCAGCATTGTTATCGTCCGTAGAGAAGTCTAGTTCAGAGGCGACATCATCGGAGTCAAGTATTTCAATAGCGGGCATGTCGAATTCGTCCCCGCTAGTGTCGCTAAGTGCTGCACTCAACTCACTTTCAAGCTCCTCTTCGTCGATGAACACAAGATCTGCGTCATGGTCATAGTTTGTAGGTGCGTCTAGGTCCTCGTTTAGGTCACTTTGCCTGATGCTTTGAACGGGCTAATGTCGCCACAGTAATCGAAGATAATAGTTGACTCCTCCTTGAAAAGGGCATTTGCCATGATCGCATATACGATGTGTTCTATGGACAGCGCCGTCATGTTGGGCCCGTATTTATCATATTCCGAGACTAGGTAATCCAACAAATAGGGCGCGCTAACAATTGTTTCTATCTATTCTAAATTGGGTTACCTATATCCGTATGCTGAAGAGCAGTGTGCAATATTTACTGCTTAGTCGAATGGTTACTGTTCCGTACCTCCGAATCCCCTCATAATCGGCTGCTAGGTTTCCGTATAGTCTCATTCATCATGGTATATAGCGAGAACACATTTGTCTGTAGGCATGTAACGCGGATGGGTCGTTCGTCACACACGCCGCATATATGGAGAATAGGGACCTAGGATCAATATACCTCTGTGATTGGTTGTACAATACTCATGAATTGATTACCCTGTCGACTATGTCTAACCTGCCTTTACGGTGTTTTAACATACAGCTACCTTGCATAGTATGCAGGAACGGTAACGCAAAACCTAACAGTCCGGACAAAGACGGCAGTGTCCGCCGTCGATCAATCCGGGTAGTCCCAGCTGCTCGAGCTCTGAGTAGCTCATGAATTTGACAAATTCCTTCCGACACAGCTATCCGGTAGAATAATGTTCTTACGGGCGTCAGCTCTCCTCCGAAACACAACGTTGGTGGTGCGACGATGTAACGGGCAGCCTCCCGTGGCCACCGGGAATAACAATGGAATCCAGTTCAACAATACCATCCATCCCTGTAGAATTAATGGTTCCACTCTATCACTACTGGTATCTAGCGCGAACAGCTCCCTTAGTGCGATGTCTAACTTGTGCTGTTTATTTATTTGTGTTATCCTTCGGTATGTTTCAGACTTAGGTACTATTACGCTAGGTCTGGTGTTGTCAATCACGGGGTCCTTACTAGCTCGGCCGAATGTTTGTACGTCCCTAATGATTCAGGTGCCCCAATGCTCACTCGAGTAATTTCATTAGGTCGACCGGTCATCCGGTCATAGTAATTTTCGTTTTATTTTCCGTTGTTGGTTCTCTACTGTATTTGTTGCTAGGGCGTTTCATATCGTTCCATTTATTCTTTGCGTCACAACCACAACCTTCGCGTTCGCCTAACTCACTATTGGTTCTTCCTCTTTGGGATTTCTCTTTGCTATTTCATCATGTTTCACACTACTCGTATAACGTCGTATATTTTCGTTTAGCTCAGCTCGACTGTCATGATTTTTCTTTCTCAAAATATCTTCGGCACTCGGCTTCATTTCGTCTCCAAGTGGCCCGGAACCTTTTTCGCTCACAGGTTGAGCACATTCTACACACATGTCGAACACACCGTCAACAACCCGATCGCACTCTGCCACACGCAAGCTCAGCTGCCGGTTGGATTGGCTGTTTAACTACAAATGAAATCCATAGTTCCCGACCCGATCGGATCATATGACGGCTACACTAACGGACCCAACTCTATCCGACTTAAGTCCTACACAAAAATTGTAATTTTGCACGGAGCTATGACAATCTGGACGGTTCGTTTCCAGAAGGCCTTCATCACACCTGGCCACTGTCCACGAGGGGTCTTCTCGGGCCGGTTGAAAGATACTAGGGTACACACATGCTTCGAAATTTTTAACGAACCTAGGACAATCATAATGACACGGGTTCCGATAGGTCCCCCCACTCCTGAGCAGTGTCCACGAGCGGTGTTCCCCTGTTGTTTGAAAAGCTACAGGAGCCTCACACGACCGCCTTATGTTGGTGGAAGCCAGTTTTCTCATGCATCCGCTAGGTTTCTTTTTTCACTTGGTTCGCTTGAGTTTCGGCTCAGGTCCGCTAGGTTCCCTGGTACACAATTCCGTTGCCTAGTATCCGCTGGTTTAGGTTCCACGCACATAAGTTCAGCTAGGTTCACTAGGTTCTCCATTTCACTTGCAGGTTCCTCTGGTTAAGCGTTTACAACAACGTTTTAATCAAGAACGTCACCAACAACGTTCAGACAATTACACCGATCGACACATATACAACTTTGAATATGACTAGTACATAAGTTTCCTTCGCCCCGACCATTAATTGGGCTTCAAGAATGTTCGCGGGTTCATCAGGTGTGACCCTGCCTGCGTTAAAGCCATTACCGAACACGAGAGCCATATTAATCGATCCCTCTAGGTTTCATTCCATCCGTTAGTTCACTAGGCTCCTGTTCCATGATTCCATTAGGTTACTCTTCAGCTAGCCCATTAGGTTTCATCCCATATCCCGCCACCTGAGATGGGTTACACGTGACAGCTTTGGGGTCGTTGCCAGTCACGGATTCTGTATTAATCGGCCCCCGAAGACCGAACGGCAAACTCCCATTTTGCTCACACGGCATATCAGTTTCCGGAAGTTCCATAGGTCCCACAACTTTTCCTTCCCCCTCACTCATCTCCATGTCACCTCGGTAGCCTCTGCTAAACGCTGACTGCATTTGGGGATATACATACACATTGGTCGGCAGACCATTATACCCCAAAAATCAGTATAGCATATCGGTCTTACATATATCAAGGTATAAACGATGTTATGGGTAAATTTTGGCCGCTGTCCAGTTCAAGAAATTCAAGCTTTGGCAACTGTCCAGCGCTGTAAATTTAAATTTAGGCAGCTCTCTTGCGCAGAAAATTCAAATTTTGGCAGCTGTGCAACGCTATAAATTTGAAGTTTGGCAGTTGTCCAGTGCTGGACAATTGGTAAAATTTAAATTTACAGCGTTGGAATTTGAACTTAAATAGTGGCAACTGTCGACCGCAGGAAAATCAACTTTTGGCACCTGTTCAACGCTGTAAATTTAAATTTTGACAGTTGTTCAGGCCGGTAAATACAAATTTTGGCAGTTCTCCAGCGCGAGAAATTCAAATTTCGGCAGCTGTCCAACGCTGTAAATATAAATTTCGGCAGTAGACCAGTGCCGGAAATTCAAATTGGCAGCTGTCCAGCGCTGTAAATTTAAATTTAGGAAGCTCTCCAGCGCAGGAAATTAAAATTTTGGCACCTGTTCAACGCTGAAAATTTAAATTTTGGCAGTAGACCAGTGCGGGAAATTCAAATTAGCAGCTGCCCAGCGCTGTAAATTTAAAGTTAGGCAGCTCTCCAGAGCGGGAAATTCAGATTTTGGCAGTTGTCAAGCGCGAGAAATTCAAATCTTGGAAGCCGTCCAGCGCAGTGA
>JASANE010000193.1:0-15472 GCA_030248225.1 Trileptium ribeirensis | reverse complement strand
AAATAGGTAAGCACATAACGACGGTCGAAGACGTTACACTTTTCGCTAATACAATATGCAATATTCAAATAACCTGATAAGAATGTTCGGCTATTCGAATAGCCTTGTCAATCGAATAAACTTATGATGTGTTACGATAGTACCAGCCACTCGGATGGCGAAGTAAAGCCGTAGGAACGGTGGCGGGTAGTCTACGTAACAATCACATTTCTTAAAGTTCAAATGGAGCCTCTTTGACTTCGTTAAGTCGCCAAAGTCAAAAGTCATAATTTTCATGCTCCAGACATGCGCCTTGAGATTATATTAACCGACAATCGATAAAGAAACCAAACTAGTAGAAACTGTTCTTATGAATTTTACCTGTCGTTAAACTTCAAAACACATCATGATCCAAAACCATACATTAGAACCCTAAAAACTGACAAGCTGAAAAGATTCTTAAAATTATAGCAAATAGTGCAGTGGGGACAAAGTATGAATTTATGTCGTGTATCGGTATTTAAATGACTATGGTACGATCTTCGTTACCTAAGATTGTGTGACACAAGGTGTGGCGACTAGAATGCCAGTGGTAAAGCAAGTGTTGTCACGCGTTCTTTTTAGCTTAATTAGTGTCTCGCGCGGCTGCGTGTCTATGGCTATGTACTCGCGTTTCTTGATACTCGGCACCCAAAAGCAAGAGACAAAAAGTTTATTTTTAAGACATTTATAGTACAAGGCACGACTAATCAATAAAGCGATTCTTTTTGGGTTGCGTTTATTCCTGGCCAGTGATATTTTAGCTCGTTTTTCGTGTGCCCTTACCTGTGTCCCTGCACTTCTGACTTTCGCACTATCGTTCTAGTACTTTAAGGATTAAGTTATTTCCTACTTATTAAGTCTCTTGTGAGTTTTGCACGAAGTATCGGAACCGCAGATACTTCGTATTCTATTTGATTATACCTCAACCTGGGATCTTAGATTTAATATTCTAATACGCTTTATTTTACTTCCCGCATACCCGACCGAAATGCACGGGGTTATATTGCCACAACCGTCGCGACCGCAGACGACAGGTGAAAGACTAGGTTGTCACGCCCGCAAACACCCTAGTTGAACTTTTTTATTCCTCCTCGTCCTCCAGCACCCGATAAGAATTCTGACAGTTAACTTTGAGCAATTACTGAAAGATGTTAAGACAGGGTCATCCTAGTGCGGCACCCTTCTCACTCGATCCGGGTTTTCAACACGTTTCCGGTTATTCTACTAATCTCGCTCGATTTACATTCCACAGGACCAATTCGTGCAAAGATTCTTGTATCTATTTTCTAATAAATTATCCTATGCTGTCAGAAGTATATTTTGCTACAGGGTAATTCTTTAAGTCAACAGCGCATATGCTCTTATCTTATAACACTAATGCTTTTCTTATGCAACACGCCAGTACTTGATATATCTCTCGACACCAGGTACTTGTGGTTTCACTATTGAACGTTATGTGATCTTACTTCTGCATTCTACATATATACGCCCCTAAAACTTACAATGACAGGGCTTTTCCAGGCTTGGGGACCCCAAATAGCCTACAAATAAGAGTTGGGGTGGTTTTGGGGCTATAACCCCCTAGTTAGATTAGGAGACCCCTAAAACACCTAAAGCGCTTGCTTGCGGATCGAAAGACATGTCGTCAGTGCTGTTATATTTTTATTTTTAGATGGAGGTATAGGTGAACTATGATTTATTATGGCGGCTATCGGATTACTAAGAGGGGGCGGGATTTGTCCCTTGAAGATGTGTGGTTCGTACGCGTGGCCAGTAGTATGCCGGTGGAGACTATTGATTGTGACTTTCTTGGAGCGCGTTACTGAGATCAGCGTATTCTTACTCCATATGGCGCTGCAGCGTGACTACTCGAATTGCTCGCTATTCGGTTCTGATAAGGAAACAATAGAGCCAAAGTTAAAAGTTTTATTCCAAGTTAGTATAATACGCAATAGTTATTGATATGCCACTTCGATACTTGTAACGCTACAGCTAAGCAACTTGCCTTAAGTTGTCGAATATTTAGCCACATCGGGTACTAGTGATTTTACCAACTCTACTTCACAAAGTCTAATTATTTGGGCACCCAATACTTGAAAACCTGTTGCAAGTTGATTTAGACTCAGTCTCGTTGAACTCTGGTGAGTAAGCTTGCCTTAGCTATTTCTTTCTCAAACTCAAGGCTGACCGCACTATTATTCTGAGTAAGTTATCTGATACTTACGATTAGGGAATGTAATAATTAGTTCCTCTTGCGAGGTTTGTACTAGGTTGCCGGACGGTTGGACCCGCACGTTTATTTATGCATCGCAACCTTTGCCTTAGATTTACACTATTTAATTTCCTTAGAGCCACCAGTGGCAAGACGGTTTACCGATGGATCCGGAGTAACTGATATCTATTACTTTCCCTTATGGGTTCGTACGTAGTCGCCGAACGGTTCGACTCGTAAGTTTATTTAATTACCTTATCTTTTTCCTGGGATTTACGCAAAATAATTCCTTATGTTAACGTTCCCTCTCCCGGACGGATGAGCTAGGCGCGTATTGTTTCAAGTACGTACGGCTATAATTACGTTACGCTGGTAGTGACTCAGGTTTTATTTAGGAAATCAGTAGGAGTAATATAAGTTAATAAGGCAATAAATACCTACGTATTTGTTTTGTGACATTGTTGCTCAACGTTAATTTTTGAAAGTCGAGGCCAATCCAATAATCAGTACAAAGCCTCTTGGTAATCCGAAACCAACGTGTACTCCTCGCATATAACAAATCGTGCACCATCAACAAAAACCAGTAGGGAGCCACGTAACGATTCGTGTTGAAAATTTAAATGTTTAGAATAGCTTAGCTTGGTAACGGAAAACAAAAGAATAACAATAATAATCAATACGCGACATATTCTCGGTGGCGGTGTCATTAACTAATCGAAGTGGAGTAACTTCATACAAAACACTACCAGTGTAAAATTAGGAAACAAAATCGCCAGTAATCTCATCCCAACACCACCTAAGCTTCCTATGGACTGAATAAGAAAAAAAGCAAAGCTAACATTTGTTCGCTAATAAAATCAATGAGTGCTAATTATGCAAATTAGCACTGAAACAAAGAAGTAAACGAAAACAAGGAAAACAAAGAAGAAGGAAAAACCCAGGGGAGGGAGGGATATAATAAGTAATTTGGTGACCAACCCGGGGATTTTAGTCAATTTTGTGGTTTTGGGGAGGGTTTGGACCGGAAACCCCCTGATAGCCTGGTAAACCCCTAACAGGTGCGCAACTGACTTCAGCCTTCTGCTGTCGCACCCCTTCGTCATCAAGCTCCTATCGCTAGGCCTAAATGACAAATTGCTAAACTACTAGTAAAAAATAATAAAACACGGCAGAAGAAACAACGGAAAAAATTAAAATGGGGAAGGACATTACCGAACACCGAACCAATGGTGAAACTAAGGCACTAGCTAAGTAGGCTAAAGGGCTATATATACCTTAAAAAACTTAAAAGTTTAAAATCCAATTTGGAGGTGTTAGATCTCAAAAATTTTTAACGGAAAGACACATTCGAAATTTAATATTTGTTATTTTGTTTTATTTTCTTGGGGGTAGGGGTTGGATGGGGATTATTCCTTATGTCGGCTATTTAAATTGAATTTTTAGAAAGATTGTGCGGTTCGAAGTGTGGCCAGGAGAATGCCGGTGGGACGCTTGGTATGGCGCGCGTCTTTTCATGATCGATTCTAGTGCCTTATATTTCCCTGTAGATTGCTTTCAGCTCACGTTCGTACTTTACCGGGCTCTTTGCACAGTCTGACACTATATTTGCTCGGTCTGACGTTTCACTTTCACTATGCACGTCGGCAACTGATTTCGGTGCTCTCGACGATCCCTAACTAATACTTTAGTTCCTAGTGTTATTTACATCTGAGAACTATTGGCCTAGTCCTTAACCCTGAGTTATAGCAAGTAATGTTTGAGGGTTATACCTGAGCGATAGTGATCAGGATTTAGATTATTTGTTACTTTATTAAAGCCCTTGTGGGTTGACACAATGAAGTAGTAGTTTTTACTTACGCTAGTAGTGCCAGTTATGTTAAAGTTATTAAAACTGTACGGTAGCGGTCGACTACTGTGCAGTTGAAGTTTCTCACTCCCTACGACCTGCCGGACGGGGATTCGTATCGGGAGATTCCTGCCCGATGGACACCGGTCCAGAAACAACACTAAATGGGATCTGCGGTGACTCGAGATTTCGTAAAGTAATCCATGAAACAGATGATGTATTTGTTGCCGGATTGGCTTGGCGGTAGGGGTCCAATGATGTCGATACCTAGCATGTGGAATGGTGCTAGGGCCTTGATCGGTTGTAACGGGTTTCTTCTGTTTGGTCCTTGTCGAAATAGGGCACATGGGATACATTCTTCGATGTATTGACGTAGGTCACGGTTAAGCTCGGCCAGAAAAATTTTCGGTCATTTCGACCATACTTTCTCGAATCCCAAATGTGCTCCATATTTCGATGTGTGGTACATTTCGAACAATGGTCGTCGGAAATCAGGAGGTACCACAATCTGGAATTCCCATGATTCGGTTTGTTGTGGTCAATCTTTTCTTCGTAATCGATATAGGATGTCGCCAAAAATGATGAACAGATGTTCATGTGCCACAGTCCATTTCTTCTCGAATTCGGGTGTCTTATGCAAAAATTAGCTGTTTTCGATGTAATATTTAAACTAATGAATACATGGGTCTTCGTTTTGTGCTCGTACCAACTCCTCTGGTGTCAATGGTGGTTCTAATCCAAAGTACTGTGAGTACATTTCAGCTTCGGTAATTTCTGGTTCTTCGGGTTCATCCGGCTGGTCCAATTATTCCTCCGAGTCTTGCGTTCGATTTGTATCGTTCTTTGATCGTTTTCATTTAAGGATTCTACTCGAACTTTCTTTCTTGGTTGTTTCCGTCGTCGTTGAATTTCCTTTATTCGATACTATGTATCCCAGGAATGGAATTTCTTCTTTCAAAAATTCACACTTTGATTCTTTTGCTTTGAGGTTTGCTTCCTGAAGACGCTGTAGTATCTGGTTAATGTCGTACAAATGGTCCCAATATGACGTCGAAAATATTATAACGTCATCGAGATAGCATAAGCACGATTCCATTAGGAAGCCGGCCAAAATCAACTGCACATGCTTTGGAATGTTTCAGGGGCATTTGTTAATCCAAACGGCATGACGTTGAACTCGAATAGACCATCGTGACAGATGAACTCGGTCTTTTCTTTGTCTTGTTCATTCATCGGGACTTGCCAGTATCCAGACTTGAGGTCCAGAGTCGAAAAATACCTCGCTCCGCGTAACGCGTCCAACATTTCATCAATTCGTGGTAATGGAAAACTATCCAGTTTTGTGATCGAATTCAGCATTCTGTAGTCGGCACAGAATCTTTTTGATCCATCCTTCTTGTTGGTCAGTACGATCGGTGATGCCCACGGACTGTAGCATGTTCTAATCACTCCTTGATCCAACATCTCTTGCACTTGCTTACTCGCTTGGTTTCGATCCACATACGGTAGACGTCGCATCGGTTGCTGTACCGGTTTCTCGACCGTGGTTTGGATGTAGTGTTTCACTTGCGTGTTGATCCCGATGTCGAAATCCGATTTCGAAATGACGTCTTGGCAGTTGTGGAGTACGGCTGCTAAGTACGTCTTCCCTTCTTCATCGGTAACCGATTTCTCCACATCGATTTCGGCAGGAAGTTCGATTCTGTTTATGTGTTGCGTTTGACGTATCACTTGTTCTTGAAATTGCTCGATGTTAAACCGTCGTTGTTCTTTCTTTCTTTCTTGGACTTCCGTATCCACCAATAATATCGTTTGTGGATTCATTATCTGGATTTCGCCGGTCCATGATTTGATTATCTGTTTTCCTCTTTTTCCTACTGCGATCCATTCCGATTCTTTTTCTTTCTTTCTTGTTTAGTTCTTTGCTTCTTTTTGCTTGAACCGATGGATCGCTCTTTGTGATTTCTCTTCGTCAACCACTGTTTTCACGATCGTTTCTTCGACCGTCCGTACCAATGGTTGGTCTTCAATTATCTCAATCTCGACTGTGTTTAAGTTGCACATCGGTATCATGATGTTTCCTTCTTCCACTTTGGCGATACTGTTCGGTATTGCCAATCCATTGTTGGTCTTCATCAGCGGTTCCACCAATACCGTGTCGCCTTCTTTTGTTCCTTGCGGGCTCTTCAGTTCAATGAATTTCGCAGACCACGGTGGGATCACTTGTCTATACGAACAATTGCACATTTTGATGTGATGGTCATCTTCTTAGATAATTGATCCCATTTCGTCGGTTCTCCAACAATGTAGTATCTCTTGACCGTTCATCTTGATTCGTAGTTCTTGATAATCGATCACCAATTCAAACGCTGCCAAGAAATCGTGTCCATATATCGCGACTTTAGGAAAGTTCTTGATTACGATGAACCGTATCTTCCGTACTTTCTTTTCGAGATAGATTTGTAGGAAGAAGTATCCTACCGCTCTTTCTGTTAGATCCCCATTGAATCCAACTGCGCACAGTGCGGTTTCTTTAAGTGGTAGATGTTTGAAATGTCTTTCGTATTGTTCTTCGCTAATGATCGTTATTTGTGATCCAGTAACAACCAAACGTCGAAGCTTCTTGGTTCTTTCCAGGTACGCACTGATGTAGTATCTTGACAGGACTGTTGGATCCCTACACAGTTCGTTTTCTTTTGATTGATCTATTTGATTCACTTCTATGAACATTTCTTTCTTTACGTCCGCGGATATGTCTTCGTTCTTCTCGAATTCTTTTTGGTTATTCTCTTTCCTCCTTTCCCCACTCGATTTTGATGGTCGACAGTTCGTCGTATCATTTGGTTGATTCGGTCGATTCCTTAGGGTACATCGATCCATTCTAAGCCCAGTCTTCCGCAATCATTGCACCTTGGTGGCGTTTGATTCACTTTTGTCGGTTTTGTTGCTGTTGATTTGTCATTGATATTGGCATTCTTTGTTGCTGATGTTGTTGTCAATTCATCTACGGTTGTACTGGTTGTTGCAATACTTGCATCGGTTGTATCGTTTGCATTACCGGTTGTTGCATTCCCATTTGTCCATAGCATGGTTGCATCGGTTGTTGATAGTTCGCCCCGGTTTACATTGGTATCATCGGTATCCTTGTTACCCACTTGTATTCTTTGTTGTTGCAGTTGTTGTGCTTGTATTGGTCGATTATTCCTTAGTTGCGGTCGCCACTGCATTTGCGGTCTTTGTATTCTGGGTCGTTCAATCCATTAACCTGTACTTGGTCTCGTTTGGTTAACGTTCGGATGACTCGGTCGGTTGGATTGAATCTTCCGGTATCTTGGTCGTTGCTCGATTGTGCTTTCCAATCCTTGAGTCATTTGCTGGTCGGGATTATCCACCGCTTCGGCTTTCTGTGTCAATGTTGCGAGAGTTTCTTCTTTTGTCACGCATAATCGATTTTGGGTGTCCTTCTTTAACCCGCTAATCAATGCGGACTTAGAACTTCTTCAACGATTGGTTCTGGTATGCCTTTCGTGGTCAAATGTCTTGCTGCATATACTCGTAAACCGTCCACGAAACCTTTGACCGCTCCGGTTTGCCGTAGAATTTGCAGCTTGTGTATGTGATTTGTCATCGTCTTCGGCACGTCAAATCTTTCCTTGAACTTCTTGACCAATTCGCTGTAGTTGCTGAGTTCTTCAGCCTTCTCAAGCGTCAAGACTTCGAAGTATTCTTCTGCCTTTCCGCGCATTTGCGCCTTCAGAACTCGCAGCTTCTCTTGTTCGCCGTCTATTCCCTCTTGAGCCAACGCTTTCTCAAGTTCTCTTTGAAATTTCTCGAAGCTTGACTCGCCCTTGTACGGTTGTAGGTTTCGAACTTAATTGTCCATCTTGACCATGACTGCTTGACCGATTGTTTGTTTCGTTGTGCTCGGAACGTGTTGCGTTTCTTTAGTTGCCACTTTGATCAACGCTTCGATCATTATCGTCATCAAGTCGTTATTTTGTTGTACTTCTTGTACTTCATGCATGGTTTGACTCGTTGTTGTTATCACTTGTTGTGGTTGGTAGTATTGATACACGTAAGGTGTTGCTGTTGCCAAAGGTGATCCGGGGTTAATCATCTAATTGCTTCCCGCGATTGGGATTTGGTTGTACTGAGGTACCATAGGCGTTGCACCGTAATATCCGTACGCGTCGTTTTGTATTGCGCCCATTGTTGGTTGCACTTGGTTCCATGTGCTCATCGTTTGAAAAACCCCGTATTTTGTCGTCACGTATGGGGCTTGCGCTTGGTTGCGTCCATTTGCGCTTTGGATTGCACCGAATTTCGTTGTCGCGCACGGAACTCGTATTTGGTTCCATGTGTTCACCGATTGACTTTCACCGGTTCGTTCTTTATTTGTACCGGTTCGTTCTTGGATTGCAACGTATTGCGTTTGATTTGCACCGCGTCGTTCATAATTCGTAACGATTTGGTCTTGATTCATGTTTTGTCGCATTTGGTTCATGTCCAATCGGTATTGGTTTGCGTCGAATTCGTTGCAATTTGCATTGTATTGCACCGGGTTTATGTTGGGTTGCCTTGAAATTGCACCTAATTGATCATACTTTATGTAAATTTGATCGCCGTTTGCGTTGAATCGGTTATCGACTTGTGCCGGTTTGTTCTTTATTCGGACCGGTTTGACCGTAATTTGTCTCGACTTGATCTCGGTTCGCGTTGAGTCGTGTTAGGGTTGCACCGAATTGGTTCTGGTTTGCACCAGAGTTGACCGTTATCTGTACCGAACTGAACATAGTTCGCATCGCTTCGGTCTAGGTTTACGCTGGATCGTGTTTGAATTGCTTCGGGTAAGCTATTGATTTCATCAAATGCCTCGTAATTCCTGTGGGATTGATTTCGATTTGCGTTCGATCTCATTGATTTCGCACAGGTTCGTTCTAGGGTCACACCGTAATAATCAACATTTACGTCGGATTGATCTCAATTTATGTTGAATCGCTTTTGATTGGCTCCGATTGTTGTTGAATTAGGTTGTTGTTCTTGCGCTTTGTTGGATCTCGACTGTACTCCGATTTGCACCGATTATTTCATGGTCACTGATTGTAATTGTTATCGGTTGTGCCGACGGAACGCCGATTCCTTGATTGTGACTTTCGCATATTCGTTCAAGTTCCTCGGTAAGGCTCGCATGCTTCTTGATAAATTGCAGCTGCCTTTCTTTTTGTTGTTGCAGTTTTTGCATCGTTTCTCGAACTTCTATTTCGCGATCTTCTGTTATTGCGAATAGTCTGTAGTCGCTTGGGTCTTGTTGTTGTTCTTCTTCTCGGTGTACGTTTGTTGTAGGCTCGTTTTTCTTGCCTTTTCGGTTCTGGCGTATTGGAATCGAATTTTCACATTATTTATTCTATTTCTTTTGTCATATTCGAGCCTTTCGTTGTTTCTTGTGCTTTTTCGTCTAATGATTCTTCGTTCCCGACGTTCTTTTTCGTTGTCGGTTCTTTGAGAGTCGTTGCGCTAGGTGGCGTCCTCTGTAATGGCGTTTAATAATTTAAAATTTACACAGGCGTACGTAAAACGTCCTGGTTATGTAGACTACTAGTTCCTACTACAATATGAATAATCGTTATTTTGGCTTCTGCATTATTTAGGTTCAATGGGGGTTGCTTTTGGGCTTTCGAAAAATACTGACCAATTATATTTTATCTTTAAACTGTCCCACTTTTACACCACGTCGTGGTCAGCATGTTATTTTGTGTTGTTTTCTTGGGGGTAGGGTTGGATGGGGATTTTTCTTTATGTCGGCTGTCTGAATTAAAAAGGGGAAGGGATTCGTCACCGAAAGATTGTGCGGTTCGAGGTGTGGCCAGTAGAATGCCGGTGGGACGCTTGGTATGGCGCACGTCTTTCTGAATCGTGAGCGATTATAGTGCCTTATATTGTGCGGTTCGAGGTGTGGCCAGTAGAATGCCGGTGGGACGCTTGGTATGGCGCGCGTCTTTCTGAATCGTGAGCGATTATAGTGCCTTATATTTCGCGATGCTGCGTGATCCTTGCTTGGCTCTATTGCTCGAGTTCCAGACAATGGGCAACAGACACGAATATAGAATGTTTATTGCAACGTACGATAAAATATTAGAATACTATTGTCACGCCCGTAGATCACTTGTGGCACTGTTTTTGATAACCGGATCCAAACAAGTGCTTTCCTCGATGCTCGTTTTGAAACGCCTCAGTACTGTTCTTTTGTACCGTATTTCTGCTCAAGCTTCACGCTAGTTTTTCAGTAACAGTGATTAGAGCTCTTGCTACCAAAACAGCGGTACTTCCTTTAGTACTAGATTCAGGGTTCTCGCGGAATTCGGGTACCATTTTCCCTGTCTCCGGGGCCCAAAATCTCTGTTTCAAACTGAGATTAAATCGGGGTTTGCGACTATGAGGAACCAATATAGAAGCACTCGGTACGCCAGAGGCAGACGCTTTCTGTGCCAAATTTATATTTAATTCAAATTTCCGAAAATTCCGCGCGAATTAAATATTTAAATAGGTGTTTAACTATATAATGTTAAAGTTATTTAATTAATATCAACATTTTAATGCTCGGAGATGCAAAAGCCGAAGTGTTAAAACTAGTTTCATGGATAAATGGAACCTAAAACAAAAAAAATGAAACCGAGTTAGACCGTGAATTTCTCCCTAAAATGATAATTAAATTTAATTTCAGAATTTACAACTTTTTCCATGTTCCCAGATGACAAAATTCCATGTTTTTCACTATTTTCCCTGTAAAAATATCAGTTTTCACTGTTTCCTCTGTTGTTCCTGTTGCGCGGAAACCCTGTAGATTGCTTTCAGCTCACGTTCGTACTTTACCGAGCTCTTTGCACAGTTTGACTTCCACTAATGCACAGTCTGACACTATATTTGCACGGTCTGACGTTTCACTTTCACTATGCACTTCGGCACTGATTTCAGTGCTCTCAACGATACCTCTATAATACTATAGTACTTAGGGTTATATATTTAAAGCTGAGAAGTATTGGCCTAGTACTTAACCATAAGTTATAGCAACTAATGTTTGAGGGTTATGCCTGAGCGATAGTGATTAGGATTTAGATTATTTGTTATTTTATTAAAGCCATTGTGGGTTGACACGACACCGGACGGTAGCCACTATGCGATTATCTGAGTATCTTAAATTTACGCTAATACTGCCAGTTATGTTAAAGTTTATTTAAACAGTACGGTAGCGCTCGACTACTGTGCAGTTGAAGTTTCTCACTCCATATGTACGTCCTAGCGGACGGGGATTCGTATGGGGAGATTCCTGCCTGATGGACACTGGTCCAGAAACAATTCTAAATGGGATCTACGGTAACTCGAGGGGGTAGTCGATTCCTCGCCCCTTACTCGCCCGGTCTACTCAAGAATAGCACTACTTGATGCAAGGGTCCGGACAGTTGCCACAGGCACAAGTAGTACTACTAATTCGGAACCCACCTTCACTCTCGCCCTGGAATATTTCTCACTCGACACAAGGGCCGAAATTTGTAAGCTATTACTAAACCTAGTACTATACTATTACCTATCGCCCTCAGCAACTCTTATTGTCACTGTTCACGATTTTATAAGGAAGAATATTATTATTAATTAAGCTAATAGCGATTAAAGATACTTATTTGTGTTGTGGCTACTGGTGCTCAACTATTTCGAATCTTTCAAAGTCCTACTCGATTATAATCCGGCTATAGCTCTGCGCACTCTTTGTGCTCCAATATTAACACCACAGTTAAAAAGTTTGCGAAGCGGAAACCCGAGTATAGGCGTTTCCTTGAAGTGCAGAGCAACGGTAGAAGCCCGAGTATAAGCTCCTTCGCCAAAATATTCACAAGCAAAAGTATTAAAGGAAACTCCTCGATATATTCCCCAATTATCTTTCAAGCTCCATAGTCAAGCCGCCGTGATATAAAACGCGCAACCTGAGATAAAAACTTTAGCTAAATTGGAAATTGGAAATTGGAAAGTTGGAAATGGAAACTTCAGTTGAACTTCATGCAGCACCATTTCCAACTTCCACTTTATTAAAAAAACGTTAACAAGAACAACAAAACATTTATATATATATATATATATATAAACATGTGACACATGGAACATTAATAAAGCGGAAGTAATACAAAGCAACTGTACAAGAGCAATGAAGTTGTCCATTTCGGGGTATTAAGGGACAACAGGCCTCTTATAAATACCCGAATTTTAAGCTTAATGAATAAAAAAACTAGCTAGCTAATTTCAAAACATATTTCTAGAAAACTGCAGCCAAGTACGTAAATTTATTTTATTAAAGCTAGGTAACCTTGCGAGTTTTTAAAAAAACAAACATCAATCAGAAATACAGACATAGCCAAAACGCCATAAACCGCCGAGTCTCCGAGATCTAACGTAAGGCTGATCTGTTACGATAAAACAACCTGAATTAAACATAGCTAGTAAATAAAATGAAAGCAAAATATGCAAATTAGGTTCAAGAAATACGTAAAATTTAAGAATTTTGGCAAACCAAGATTTTGAGGGAAACATATAATAGAGTATTTAGTGAAAAATGGTAAAAATTAGTATTTTAACCCAGGGAACCCCTTGGTGTCCTACTCAACCCCCGACAATATTTCAATCTACAATTCCTGCTTAACTACAAAGGAAACCACCACCTAGCTATGTATTTATCACTTCAGTTTATAAATTAAATGTTCGTTGTACCCAATATTTATCAGTGACATTTGATATTAATACAGTTTAAAAGAAAGCAAAATACTTATTACGCACAACTGGGGAAGAACCACCGCTGAGGCTTAACTCGTTGTAAACATTACTGTTATTATATCTTACACAATTGGAAAAATAGGGAAAATGCAGAAAAGATTTTATCGCTAATTGGCAAAAATTGGGGGATATTGAGTTCCTAGAGATTTTGGAAAATCCCCAAACATCCTTTCTCTATTTCAAAATTCAGTTTTCGTAATGTCGCCATTTCAATTAGTAAAATCGCATGCTCCACCATCCAGCTTAACTTTGAAGATGTAACTTGAAGAATTCCTCGCAATTTTCCTTTTTGCCAAGGACTCTGAGTAAGCAGTATTGTTTTCGCATTTCATCTGTGTATATATTATAAGCTCCATTTCACCTCACTGTTCGTCTGCAGAAATTTAAGGTTTACAAATAAACCCTGTTGCTGCATCGAGTATAGTTGGCAAAAGTGGTTTGGGGCTCGCGCCTAGAATTCATCAAATCACATTTAAAGTTTACGAATCAAGGATTGTAGCTTAATCCATTCTCATACATGCCGACCTTGCTAGATCTCGGGAGGGAGGAGCTAAATTCCGCGGAAAATGGGAGAGGTCATTTCAGAGGGGGTAGACCTATCGAGGGATTTCGTCATTCGGGTATTCTCAGGTAGTCAGCGATGTCGTCAATTTTCTATAATTTTTGCTAACTTTACCCAAATTTTCGACGAGTTCACCCCAATTTTTGCGAATTTTTTCTAAAATTGCTAACACCCTGCTTCGCCAAGTATGAGCAATTCAGTTAATAGGGTATTAAATTCACAAAGTTCATCATACAGTATATAATATTTCTTGATATTAGTGTTTCTTTGATGTATTATAGAACAAAATTGCTATTAATAGCTCTAAAAATGTAGTTCTTTTTGTATGCCATTTAAACTCCGCAGGATATATCCTCCATTGGCGAGCTCTAACGTCCCGGGCATATCGTGGGTGTGAAGGTAAGGAAGTCGCTGGTGTGGGATATCGGATGCGACAGGAGAGTGAGGTCGCCAAGCGGCGTGCTGAAAAATTTTACATCTCTCCCTGCAACCCTGCATTCGTAATCGATTTATTGTTAATTTCATTATTATTTTGCCAATTAATTCTTTACCTCGTCTTTGCCTATTTTTATCAAAAATTTCACAACACGAGAGTGGGGGTTGTCCGAAGCCTAAGGCGGATAGAGCAAGCTCCTGGATAAAGCTCGTACGTTTTACCCTCGCTTGCCAGTTTACTTGTTTATAATGAACATCATTTTTCATGCAGTAGTTAGAAGTTAACATTAAATTACTCAAATTTATGTGCAAATTTCAGATATTTTCAGTATCTTCGTGACACTAGATGTTGGTATCAAGATGTGATGCCAGGGAATCGCCAGAACCAAACTCTAACCTCGAAAACCGCGATTGGCAAAGGTTGCTCATTTTGCTTAGATTTGTCCAAACAACCGGTAGATTACCCTCTACGGTAAGCCGAATGATATTTCGATAATAGATTGTTAGTTTCAAGATGTTCGTTGAGTTGTTCCACAACTACAAGTTCAATAACTTTTTGCTGCTCATTTGTCAATAACTAAATCCTGCAAATTACCATGTACGATGTTGGACTAAAATAGATATATAACTAGTGATGAGTATACAGTTAGTTAAATTTGCATATGACGGGCTGTAGACTCTATAAGAAATACATTGTTACAGAAAGAGCTTGGCGAGGGAAAGGGTATGCACCCTCATTGAATTTAAGGAATGCACGGCTCGAAGCTCCCCCGGAAGGTGGTGTTACCTTTCCGGTCCCGAAGGCAAAAATTGACAACAATGGAAAAAATTAATGACAATAGGCACAAATTCGCAATAATTAGATAGCATCTTAGCAAAAACTATGAATAATTACCAGAAATTGAGCGAAATTATAAAAATTTTGCACTTTCGATAATTCAAACACTCAACCGCATACTTCCCCCTAAATCATAAAATAACTGATGTTATAATCGCATTACGGCATAGCTGTCGAAAGTCAGTCGACTAAGGGAGGTAGATTGTCGGCAGAAGAAGGAGGGGTGGGGGTGGGTTATGAGGGAATAAATTTTCGAGAGTTTCTACAATTTTTCTTCTCAACGTTTGGCAATGTGCAATAAATTTTTGTTTCCATCTTTTTCTCAATTTTACCACAATTTTGTCGATTTTGCCCTATTTGTTCCTACATTTGCGAAAATTTTCTACGCGCCTTCACAGGCGGTGGAAGATGGATTCGGACCCTATGAACGGTTAATCCCTTCCTTCCTATCGACACTTACGCATTTAGGGTTATCTAAATTATAAATATATAGCGAACCGCCATGCATCCTAAGAATTCATTAAGCAGTTCCTGTAACTACATTTTTTATGGTCGGGGACGATCATGCCAATTAAGTAATAAGCAATCTAAGATATATCGAAATCATATTTTCAACGAAATGTGTTATAGCGATATAAAGAATATGAGACCGCTTTCATTGTTACAACTGGTATCTAAAATCAAAGCGGTGAACTACGAGACTAAATACTATACAGTGCTGTTGTAACAGGGTCGTTCCGA
>JASANE010000192.1:0-18056 GCA_030248225.1 Trileptium ribeirensis | reverse complement strand
ATTTCATGTGGATTTGTCCGCTGATAGGCAAAATCAGGGCATGCCATGGAAGTTGCTATTCATAAGAATGTTTTAATAACTGAGTTTCTAACCCCGCGTCTTACACTATAAGGATGCGGACGCTTTGATTTCATGTGGATTTGTCCGCTGATAGGCAAAATCAGGGCATGCCATGGAAGTTGCTATTCATAAGAATGTTTTAATAACTGAGTTTCTAGGCCGGCGTCTTACACTATAAGGATGCGGACGCTTTGATTTCATGTGGATTTGTCCGCTGATAGGCAAAATCAGGGCATGCCATGGAAGTTGCTATTCATAAGAATGTTTTAATAACTGAGTTTCTAGGCCGGCGTCTTACACTATAAGGATGCGGACGCTTTGATTTTATGTGGATGTAGGTGCTGTCTAAGCGAAACGATGGCGTGCCGCGGGAGTTAGTTATCATCAGATTGTCTTTAAAAACTGAATGTCTTTACCGGTATCTGAACTGAGAGTTTCGACCGCTTTGATTTTAAATGAATTTACGTGCAGCAACACGAAATATTCAGGTAAAATAATATATTTGCTGGCCATGCAGTAATTTTAGACTATTATTGAATCTAAACTAAAATTAATCATTAATAATCATAAACTATCCTGTGTTGTTAACTTCGCTAAATTGTTAGACATTTCGAGGACATCTGATGCAGCAGTTTTTACTATGAAATAATGTGACGTTTGCTATTCTATATATTAATATATTAATTATATAACTTCGCTAAATTGTTAGACATTTCGAGGACATCTGATGCAGCAGTTTTTACTATGAAATAATGTTACGTTTGCTATTCTATATATTAATATATTAATTATATAACTTCGCTAAATTGTTAGACATTTCGAGGACATCTGATGCAGCAGTTTTTACTATGAAATAATGTGACGTTTGCTATTCTATATATTAATATATTAATTATATAACTTCGCTAAATTGTTAGACATTTCGAGGACATCTGATGCAGCAGTTTTTACTATGAAATAATGTGACGTTTGCTATTCTATATATTAATATATTAATTATATTTACTACTCCATATAGCATATTTAACTGTGTTAAATGTCGAAAAATTTCACAAATGCCTCGCACAGTGGTTTTTAGACAAAATAGTGTGAAAGTTTCTTCTCGATATATACTTTTGTAATAAATAATTGTAAAGTGCAAACAATGTAAAAATAATTTATTAAAAACATTAGTTCATAGTAAACACAAACACTTGTGACTTCTATTACTTTGGCTTTTAAGTAATCATCCTAACTAATGAATTCGTAAAAACTCTAACAGCCTAATAGAACGCCAACAGTGCAAGAATGGTTTGGTTAGTAATGTTACTTTACAACTTTCACAAGTAACATTAGCTTAATTTTATATCGCTTTATACTGATACAATGGCTAAATATGTTTTACAAATCCTGTCAAGGCTTTGTTCCGTTACAATATTATACCGGTAAACTTTGCGCTGATGGAGACCCAAACTGGGCGGAAAATATTTTACTAGTAATACATTCATTGGAATGAATAATACAATTATTTCAATAAAGTAAAATATGACAAATACCAAAACAAAACAAGAGGACCATGCCTCGCTTACTAAGAACTACTAACTAGTGAAAGCGAACTACACTGCACTCTTTGACTTATGCAAATCAACGCGAAAGCTAGGCGCAGCTATATCATAATTTGCATGTGCTACAGAACCCCCGCCTCGAGAAGCGGAGCCCTGAAGTTTTCTCTTACCCAAAATGCCTGGAATACTAAAACGAACCCTCTTATGAAAAAATGGGCCACTTCTTTCATTGCTTTTAACTTTACATACAAGATGTCGTCCTTACATATTTCCTGTTCGGCTAACCTATGACCTTGACGAAGTCCGCTTCGACCAGTGTTAACATTAAAAGCGAATTGATAAGTGTTGGCATAAGATACAAATGCAAAACGATCGGTATAGAAAAACTTAACAGGGCGAGTACATCTAGCTTGTCTGTATTGCTCAAGAGGTGTACCAGCAACGCTTGTAATACAAGCCGGCCATGTAGGATAATTACCACACTTTGCAGCAATAATGCTACCCGTTGGCAATTTTGCAGGATCAAAATACTTGTAATTTACCATGCACAATTTTAAACAAGATTTTGTCAAAGTTTTAATGGTTAAATTTCTTAGCCTCAATAGTAACTTCAGGAGCGGATCCGACTGGTTCCGGAAAGAAAGCCGGCTTGACTCTGTCGATTGACACCGATTCGCGATGCCCAACTGTTCCACCGTAACAGTCTTTGCGTCTCGTTGACTGACTTTATACTGACCAGAATAACGAGGTTCCAAAGTATTTCGTGGCGCTGCATTCCGAATCCAAACGTACTTGCACGATTCTAAAGTCTTTGGAACATAACAGGGTGCACTATGACATCTAATAGGTGCTGAAACCAGCAAAGAAAAATTCCAAAAAATAGTTTGTAAATTTAACGCAGTCAGGTGTATTTGCTGAAAAAAAACAACCGGAAACATCGAGTGATTTACCATATAATACATGAACAGGGCAGACGCCATCATCGTTGATTGCACGTCTAAGGCCTAAAAGCACTAAAGGTAAATAAGTAGCCCAGTTTACAGAATCACATTTCGCACGAAGCGCGGACTTCAAAATTCTATGAAAGCGCTCAACCAGCCCATTACAAGAAGGGTGATAAGCTGTAGTCCGCTTTCGTGAAATGCCAAGTTTTTGCATAAGCTCATACCAAATGCCAGATTCAAATTGACCACCTCGGTCTAAAATAATTACACGAGGTACACTAAAACGGCTTACCCATACATTTATGAAAGCATTAAGGACTGTAGAAGTGGACATATCTGGGATTGGGATTGCCTCAGGCCACTTCGTAAAGCGATCTACAATAGTCAACAGATAAGAATACCTATTAGGCCGAGCCAGAGGGCCAACCTGATCAATATGCACCATATCCAACCTCGCCGAGGTTGGAATGTTACCAATCGGTGAACGAGTATGACGGCCTATCTTACTACTCTGACACTGACGGTAAGATTAACACCACATACATGAGGCACCGATCGGTCCTGGTTTAAACACAAGCGAATTTTGGATATGCTACATAACACGATCACATATCGTTGCTGCACAATAACGTAGTACAATGTATTAGCTTTAGTTCCTTACACAGTAAGGGTTCGTACATATGTTATTATTCTCTGGTGTTGTTAGGAGCTTTATAGTTTTGAGCAGCGCGGCTTCGAGGTTACTCAATGAATAAAGTGACACCCAAATTCTGGAAAACACCTAATGAGACGTGTGGTCGTGGCCCCTACGGACTGGCCTGGCCACAGCCCTCCGAAAAGTGGGGGGCGGAACTTCGCGGGAACCCATGTTCATTGTCGGGGGAAAATTAAAAGTGGGGGATAAATTTTGCTTAAAAATAATAAATATTTCCTTATTTTCATGCATTTTTACTACCGTGAATGTATTTTCAAGCTAAAAAACGATATTTTACTACTATAAATAGTGGCAATTAATGTTTAAAAAACAATTTGCAAACTCAAAACATAAATTTTTAGACATAAAAAAATTTGGAATTAGTTGAACATGGGTATTTCGGCCGAGCGGGGGGACGGACATGGGGGAAAATCTCACGAACATGAGGATTTGGAAAGCGGGGGTCCAAACCCCCACTGTGGACAGTCCAGTAAGGACGCCCAAAGTCCAGTAATACAGGCGGCACCGATCGGTCCTGGTTTAAACGCAGCCGAATTTTGGATATGCTACGTAACACGATAACATAATAAATCGTTGCTACACAATGTCGTTGTACAATGTATTAGCTTTAGTTCCTTACACGGCAGGGTATTTTTTAAAGACGTACTCTGGGTCCAGCAAATTTCTTTTGGATCCAGATTGACAATTCTTGGCTCGAGAATTTCACGAATTTTCACACAATAAAGAAATGTAATTACATATCCTTACAAAATTTACACCACCTCCAACTGCATACGATTGTACCAAATTCATGTACGCCTTTGCCAGGTGCACATCATCTGTGGTTTGTGGTGTTCCAGCACGCTAACTATATTTCGTATATCTTATTAGACTGAATTAATCTGCTTAGTACGCACGTTGATATTAATGTTATGAAGAGATTTCTTATTACGTATGATCCAAAGCGAACGCAAACCTAATAACATTTGTTAGCAGACCCAATGACTCAGAATCCGAAACTGTCCTGGGTCCAGCGTGGCTCCAGAAAGAATTATTTGGTTCACTTAAATTTTTACGTCCAAATATTTGGCTCCAGAACCACCTGCAGACCCAAAAAAATATTGTTATACAGTATGCGTTCGTATATTCGTATATATGTTATTATTCTCTCGTGTTGCAAGGAGCTTTATAGTTTTGAGCAGCGCGGCTTCGACGTAACTCAATGGCTAAAGTGACATCCAAATTCTGAAAAACACCTAATGAGACGTGTGGTCGTGGCCCCTACGGACTGGCCTGGCCACAGCCCTCCGAAATGTGGGGAACTTCGCGGGACCCCATGTACATTCTCGGGGGAAAATTAAAAGTGGGGGATAAATTTTGCTTAAAAATAATAAATATTTCCTTATTTTCATGCATTTTTACTACCGTGAATGTATTTTCAAGCTAAAAACGATATTTTAGCATTATAAATAGTGGTAATTAATGTTTAAAAAACAATTTTGCGAACACAAAACATAAATTGTTAGACATAAAAAATTTTTGGAATTAGTTGAACATGGGGTTTTCGGCCGAGTGGGGGGACTGACATGGGCAAAATCTCACGAACATTGGGGATTTGAAAAGTGTTGGATCCAACCCCCACCTCCCACTGTGGAGAGGCTAGTAAGGACGCCCAAAGTCAAATAATACAGGCGGCACCGATCGTTCCTGGTTTAAACACAAGCGAATTTTGGATATGCTACATAACACGATAACATATATCGCTGCTGCACAATAACGTAGTACTATTAGCTTTAGTTCCTTACATTGTAAGGGTTCGTATATATGTTATTATTCTCTGGTGTTGTTAGGAGCTTTATAGTTTTGAGCAGCGCGGCTTCGAGGTTACTCAATGGATAAAGTGACACCCAAATTCTGAAAAACACCTAATGAGACCTGTGGTCGTGGCCCCTACGGACTGGCCTGGCCACAGCCCTCCGAAATGTGGGGGAACTTCGCGGGACCCCATGTACATTCTCGGGGGAAAATTAAAAGTGGGGGGGGGATAAATTTTGCTTAAAAATAATAGATATTTCCATATTTTCATGCATTTTTACTTCCGTGAATGTATTTTCAAGCTAAAAAACGATATTTTACTGCTATAAATAGTGGCAATTAATGTTTAAAAAACAATTTGCAAACTCAAAACATAAATTTTTAGACATAAAAAATTTTGGAATTAGTCGAACATGGGGGTTTCGGCAGAGTGGGGGGACGGACATGGGTGAAAATCTCACGAACAGCGGGGATTTGGATAGTGGGGTTCCCCCACCCCGCCCCCCCACTGTGGACAGACAGGCCAGTAAGGACGCCCAAAATCAAATAATACAGGCGGCACCGATCGGTCCAGGTTTAAACGCAACCGAATTTTGGATATGCTACATAACACGATAACATAATAAATCGTTGCTAACCAACGTCGTAATACAATGTATTAGCTTTAGTTCCTTACACGGCAGGGTATTTTTTCAAGACGGACTCTGGGTCCAGCAAACTTCTTTTGGGTCCAGATTTTAGACACTGTGTCCAGATTGACAATTCTTGGCTCGAGAATTTCACGAATTTTCACACAATAATGAGACGTAATTACATAACCATACAAAATTTACAACACCTCCGACTGCAAAAGATTGTACCAAATTCATGTACGCCTTTATCATCTGTGGTTTGTGGTGGTCCATCACGCTAACTATATTTTGTATATCTTATTAAACTGTATTAATCTGCTTATTACGTACGTTGATATTATGTTATGAAGAGATTTCTTATTACGTATGATCCAAAGCAAACGCAAACCTAATAACATTTGTTAGCAAACCCAATGTCTCCGAATCCGAAACTATCCTGGGTTCAGCGTGGGTCCACGTAAAAATATTTGGGTCCAGAACCTCCTGCTACCCAAAAAATCTTGTTACAGAGTATGCGTTCGTATATGTTATTAATCTCTCGCATTGCAAGGAGCTTTATAGTTTTGGGCAGCACAGCTTCGACATTACTTAATGGCTAAATTGACTTATCCAAATTCTGAAAAACACCGAATGAGATGTAGTGTCGGGGCCCCTAAGGACGCCGAAGGTCAAATAATACAGGTACCACCGATCGGTTCTCGTTTAAATACAAACGAATTTTGCTTATGCTACATAACACTTTACCATATATCGTTGCTTCACAACGACATACTACAATGTTTTAGCTTTAGTTCCTTACACAGTGTGCCTTCGTATGTTATTATTCTCTCGCGTTGCAGGGAACTTTATAGGTTTGAGCAGCATAGCTTTATTCTCGACGTTACTCAACAGCTGTGCAAATTTTGAAAAACACCTAGTGAGATGTAGGGGCGTGGCCCCTAGGTGGTCTGAACGCGATCCTTGGATGGTCGAGCAAATTAAAAATAATAGAAATTAAAATATTGTATTGTTTCAAAATATTCATAAACCCTTTCACTCCCACTAGATCCAAATTAACTCAGCGCACATATTGCAGTGTTGCATTAGCTGGCTTTGCGATGTAGTGTATGTTTGAACGTGTATTGTTACTCGCTCGCCTTATAATGTTCCTTATGGCACGGAGTAACAGTTTCTACATAGCTAAGTGGTTTGTGAGCGTTGATTTCAATTTATTGTGGAATCAGGATTCGATGCGTGCGACTCAGTTTGTTAAACATTGCACGATATACAAATTGGTTTGGACATGAATTACACCCTCTCTTTTAAAAGTAAGGAAATTTTTTTTGTATAATTCTACCTACATACCGTTTATATTGGTTGTAACGTAAATTGACACAACGCGTTCGCTAAAATTATTGTGAACATGTTTTGGTTTAATATCAAGTCGTTTTTGAAATACATTCTACTTGTCCCTTTGGAGAACCGATCACTTTCATTAGTTATTTTGCAACAATTGCGAAAATTTATTGATTTGTTTACTATACTGTGATTAAGAAGCAACCGAGGATAATATTATCATTAGGGCAAAACTTTAGAATTTTTTAATTAAAAAACATTTATATATAGGCACTCACTGCATCCACCGACTTAGGCTCAGTCCATTTATGCTCACAAGGGTAGGAAATTACACTTCCTGAGGCTCGGACATCCCTCATCGCGGCGTTAAGCACCAACCCTTTCCCTTACAGCTCGTCCAATTCCACGCTTAATCCCATACCACTCGAGCGGCTGACACCCTGGGAAAGTTGAAGACCCAGCTACACTCGTTCCTGCGGCCTCGGACCTCAATCATGTATGGCTTAGTATATCGGAAACGTCATATCATGGGTTTCACTTATGCCTCTGAATGTAATATTAGCCAGTATATGGAACCGTATATATAACGGATTTAATTTATTTGATGCTATATTTGCAAATTGGTAGTGGCAACTACGTCTGACGTGTTTTCAACCAAGATTCGGGCTTGTGAGCAGAACTGTAAGTTGTTGTTGCCGTAATATATCGTAATATTTTAACCCAAATGACATTATTATTCAATTAAGTTCATAAATGATACAAAAATTATGCCAAATCAGTGTTTTAGCTACCAGTTACGGTTGGCTATAACAAATTTTCCGCTGGTTCTGGCCCAACAAGCAAAGCTGTTATATTTCTGCTCGTTATGAGGGGTGAATTTATATACATATGCATAAATTATGACCTCTAGACACATCAAATGGAAAATATTAAAAATTTTGGCCACATCCCACAAGTCGATCTCTAAAGTAAAGATGATGCAATATTTTTGACAAATTTTTTAGTTTTACAAAATAATAGCTATTAATATTCTTATGTTTATTTATGTAGGGTATACTTTATTTTGGCGGAATCTCAAACTAAATAGTGTTAATTCTGTCTGTAATTATTGCCTACAGCTAAAAGAACGTTTATGTAGATATTAATTTTTCTCTTTTAATTCAGGAATTGAAGGAAGGAACCCTACCTGTTTTTGCTGAATATTATAGATTGGTATTACTTGAATTATACTCAGAATTATTAGCATTTTTGTTTTACCAGAAGCTCGAGAAAAGTCCTCGTGCTGAAAAAAGACGGAGCGCTCACACAGCTGAAGGTTTGTACGTTATGTATATACGTTAAACACGATGTCCGTATATTATTCGTTAAAACGTAAGGAGCAGAAGTACCTCAAATAACTTGTTAAATTGCAAAATTTCTTTTTCTCTGCCGGTGTCGCCCCAGCCTGTGTTGCGTTGACTGATTTTCGCTTTTCTTTATTCGACGCGGCAAACATTTTTGTACGCCTACCGTTACGGACAGAAATTAAAGATGGACTACAACAAATGGGCGCATAAGAATAAATTGAACAGATATTAATTTTTAGGGAATCGCTCGCGCATAATATTCATGGACGATTCGCCAAAATTTGCCTTTATTTATGTTCATAAGTACAGCTTTCGTTTGCCCAAATTCTCGTAAAACCATTGCCTATTGGGAACTGGTTGATTTTGTTATTTGGTTTCCCCAGATAGGCTCTCGCTGGGCCTTTCGAACCTGGGGGAGTGGTCATGGTCTCTTATAAAGCCTCTATGGGCACTAGTAATAAAAAGTGTAAAATTCATAAAAAATGGACTATAAAGTTTGTTATTTTAAAATAATTATTTAAGTTATTGCCTTGCTCGTGCGTAGATATTGGTAAATATTACAAAAAGTAAGATTTGAATTACTTTAATGCGAGTCTATATGCTATCGAATGAACAAATAAACTACGATATATAACTATAGATGTAGAATTTTAAAATAACCTGAGAAAGCACTGAATATTGGGGGATTAAAAACGCTAAATTTTGCACCAAAAATAATTATCTCATATTGACATTATTTCAATTTTGTTTTACATTCAAGGCTAGGACGCGAGTCTATATATAGCCTTTCTATGCTGCAGTTTGGGAACCCCAGTTTTCAAATGCCCTCATATTCATGACATTTTGTCCTGTGTCCGCTCTCTTCTCACCAAAATCCATATGCTCAACTAGATCCAAAATTTTTTAATGTCTCCAAATTTTCTGTGCGCAAAAAGTTTTGAAACAACTTTCTACTATTTCTAAAGCTAAAACGTCGTTTTTGTAGCCTGAAAATGCCTGTGCGACAGTAAAAGTTCATGAAAATGTGCATTTGTAAGCAAAATATTTTACTATATTTAAAGTTTTTAAACATTACTTTCTAGCATTTCTAATGTTAAGGCGGCGTTTTTGTAGCCTGAAAATACCACTGCGACAGCAAAAGTGCATGAAAATATTTAGCATTTGTAAGCAAAATTATTCCTTCAGCCTTGAACTTTCCCCCCGAGAATGAGCATGGTGTCCCCTACGTTTCCCTCACCACTTTTCGGAAAGCCGTGGATAGCCCAATCTATATGTTTTCAGATATGTGTAACGGCGCCGAGATCGGTGATGGGATTACGCTATTAAATGCGCAGCTAGTGTGCGTGAACCTGTCTTATTCAGACAAGTGGATACCTGTCCTATCCGGACAAGGTGATGATGCCTGTCTTATTCAGACAGATCAACTGTACATCTGCCTTTTCCAGGCAGTTACTAGGCTCTCCCTGTTCGGGCGAGCCTGTAGGTCTGCTTTATTCAAGCAAATACAAAACGTTTGCGAATAGTGAGCTGAGTGCTTTATTCAAGCAACCATGAAATTATAGAAAACACTTGGAAGAAGCAACTGGTTCATCTTGCAAATCTAACTGCAACTGAAGCATTTTATTAACCCGAGCAGCGATTATATAGAAGCCAAGAAAACCCAAACAATGCTATTACAAAAACATTACAAATGTCAAAATTGCGCAAGCCAGCAGAATTTACAAAATGTCATGGCTTGAAGTTCACCAAATTATTAAAACAATTTTTAAGTTTTAAAATCCCAAACACCATCAACAACTAAATGTCACCAAGCGTCATTACCACGCATCGTTACACATGCTTAATACTATCAAGAGTGCATTAGGGAAGAGTATGACACTTCCCTGCACTAACATGTTAGCCCGTGTTTGATGTCGCGGGCGTTTTCGGCCTGACCCCCAGTTTCTAGGGGGTAGCTCCAAAACTGGGGGGTCGGTGTATACGCAGCTGCGTATGGACCGACCCCCCATAAAGTGGGGGGTTCCGACCGACCCCCCCCAAAAAAACTGGGGTTGCAGGGGGTTCGAGCTACTCTACCAGAAACTGGGGTGATCGGGGCATATCGATCCCCCCAGAAACTGGGGGGAGGGTCAGGCCGAAAACACCCGCGACATCAAACACCGGCTAACATGTGAGTGCAGGAAATTGTCATACTCTTCCCTAATGCACTCTTGATACTATGAAAACCATTGAGATTGCATAGCATGTAACGAACGAATAAGGAAAGCGTAGTGTGTCAAAAAGTTATAAAATAACCATGCCAATTATATTTTTAATATAAGTTGTGATCTGTGAATTTCGAAAGTTCCCGTCTTTTTGTGCTCAGGGGAAGAAATGAAGTATCCCAATTTTTAGTGTGTGTTGAAAATTATAATATAATTGCCTTTATATTTACCTTTAGTGGACTATGACGAGTTCAGATTCCTCAATTTGAAACCTCGCACTAGTATTTTTTGTATCAACAGAGGTTGCAGTTCTAAAGGAAAGAGCAAAAAATTGCGAGTTGGCGTTAAAGAAGGGAGACCCAAAATTTCTCCAGGGGCACAAAATGGTATTATATTGACTGTCAGAACGAAACCAAAAATGCCATTCTCGCCCGCCTTCTCTCCACAATTTGGAAACACTAAAGAGAAATGTAGTATTTCACTGCCTTTATTCGATATCAATTTTATTTATGAGAAAATTTGTGGCTATGCAACCTTTACAGTTCGCTGGGTTGTGCATTATAACGAGACACTAATCCCATATTTTCCGTTTAGCTGTTTTAGGCCTACGTTGACAAAGTACTAGTTTGACGATTCCAGTTGATTACGCACGACTTTCGTTACAAATCGAAGTTGCTTGATATAAGCAAACAACCGAATACCGCGAGGCCTTTGTACTCTTTATATTTACGAATACTAGAAATGAATGGACCAGAGTAAATTCAGCCAAAATATTAAAAGTAAAAGACGTTTTCCCTAAATTTATGGCTTGTTACCCAGTTAGTACTAGGAAATTATAATTCTCAGCGTTAAAAATAACCGTTTTAGGTTCAAGAACATGTTAGGTACCTTTCTAAATATTACATGTTTCTTACTATATAGAAATCGAAACTTTTAATTATTAAGTGTTTCCACCAGTAGTGTTTTTATAGAACGTAGTTGTGAATGTCTATCTTATCGAAATAATGATAATTCATGTACTAATGCAATCTATTTTAGCGCAGTACTCGACAGAAATGAGAATGAGTACTGTACGTTCGATATTTCTTCGAGATATTTCAAATTTTGTTCAAAATATGATCGGTTTTTGAGATGTGTTCGAAGGTTTAGCATGGTTTTTAAAACTTGGTCCAAAGCTTGCAAAGTTTGTTCATGTTGTTCACGGTCTATAAATTTTGTTCGATTTCAGTTTGATGTTCGCTCCAGTTAGCAGTTGTTATTTGTGGCTAGCACAACTGCATGTGTTTTAGTTTATATTATACTCAGACAATAACTACATTTTTATTTTCAGATATAGACGCCGTTGTGCCTGAAAAATATCGTAAGCACAGAACGGTATGTGTGAAAATCGATGTTGATTATTTGGACGTTAATAATTGATATAAAAATATTAATTTTTTTGCAGTACGTCGTTGCGCTGAGCTTTGCTCTGTTACATTATATTTATTATTACAATACTGTATAAATAACCGCGTTGCTGCTTATATAGGCAAATAAAATATCCGCCTATAGAACGAGCAAATTATTGATTCTGAAAATTGCGTTGTTAACAGTGTACTCGGACTTATTTTATGTCTACATACCTGTGCTGCGATGTGATGCATTGTATTTTTTGTTTTCAGTGTGATTTATTTACATGAAAGTTATTTTACTTTTGTGTAATAATGATCGAGTTAATTTTTAATGAATTTATGTGTTGTAATGAGTGAACTATAAAGATGTGTCCAGTAATATGGTAAAATGTGAAGCTGAATTCAGTAACATTGTTCGAATTAAAATACCTTTGGTTTTTAATTGACTTTATTTGATTTTACTTTTGGCGCTAAAACGAGTTTAAATTCACCAAATTGAATTCGATTTTTGTTAATAAATTCACTTCTCAAAACTGGAATCACATTCAATGAAGTGATCAGTGACATGAGTTTAAAATGTTTTTATGTACTATAATAAAACCAAATACAAATCAAAATCAAGCACCAGCAGGGAGTAATAAAAATTTGGTTCCGGTTCCTGCGAAAATCGGGTTCCTGTTGCGGGTTCGGCAAAAGGCAAAACCAGATACCGGAACCGGAATTCCGGTTTAAAGATTTTGTTTAACATTTTTTACATTTTTGCTTCATCTGTAGTGCACACATACGTTATACACACAGTAATTTTTGTTCCAGTATAACAAAATAAAAAAATATTAGCTCAGCAAATTGCCGTGTGAAAAGTAAGTAGGACACAATATTTCAGTAGCAATTATTTTTCATTTTGATACAGCAAGAGTTAACAAAACAAAGCCAGGTGGATGCTTGTAGCAGCTGTTTTACCCATTCAAAAAGCTGCAGTGTGTTTTGGAATTGAACCTATCCAACTTTTTTTACCATAATGGAGCATGGAATGTTTAAAAGTACTTAGCTGTTAGTCTGGCTACCATAAATTGCGTCAATCACCAGCCAGTACGATTGTAAATTTTGTAAATCAGTCTACATGGAGTAAAGTAACATTGCAATGAAGCCGAAACTGCGTTCTTACTAATGAACAGTATTTATTAAAACTGTGCGAGCAGTATCACAGCTTGTCGCATAGCATTGTGATAAAAAATCATCATCGTCATAGTGTATTTGACGGACACTGGCTGCCCAGCGCTAGCCTGAACAGTGTATTTACGACTGATGCGAAAATTATAGTATACTTCTTTTATTTTCTTTTAGAATCAAATAAACTAATAACTTTAAGATTCCTACGTAATATCATGTAACAAGCATATGTGTAATGCTATTGGAGACAGCGAAATTGTCTAGTCTACGCTCCATGGGTCATGGGTTATAAACACACTCACTGTGATTCATGGAAAGCATTTTTTGCTTCGACGGAACAAAAAAGACATTTTGATCGATATATACACAATACTTTTTAAATGTACAGTACCTTCATTTATTCTTTTGTCTGTTTTACTATATGCTTAATTATTTACGTTCAAAAACCAGGCATTATGAATCCGGTTCCAGATCCATTTTAAATGGGTGGTGCCGGTTCCGTTAAATTTCGATTTTGGTTATTCCCTGAGCACTGGGCATGAATCGCCTTGCAAACACAATATACTCTAATTTACACATATTCTTTGGTTCACTATTACCAATAAAACGGAATTTTTGATTTGCGTAAATTCTTTTGGTTTTACTCGATTTGAATTAAGTTTTGACAGACAATAGCGAATTTAAATTTAAATTTTTGCGCTAAAAATGAAATCAAATCGAGTCAGTCAAAACTAAATTAATTTTAACTTGATGAATGAAACTGCATTTAGTTTCACATTATTTACCATATCGATGCAGACAAATCTTATCGCAGTGCTTCTATGCATCGGCGTGTATATGCTCAACAAAAAATGACGCTTTGTAACCGTATTTTTGTTAAACGGGGCTTGATTGCTGTAAATATAACTAAAATTTATTTTCTAGAATAATATTACAGTCTCGCCAAAAATGACGGTCGCTTTTCGAACGAACAAACATTGGACAAAATCTACGTTTAATGCGTGAGTAAAGTTAGGGTGACCCCGCCAACCATCCTATTCAGTCATTAGCGATATAGAATCGCAAACCCTTGTTGCGCAAAACAGGCTTAATTTCATTCGGGTTTTCGCTAACCGAAAATTGGCAAAATCACATTCAAGTGCTAGAAATTAGACCTTGTGTTCGAACAGAGTTTCTACGATTTCAGTTTGCAGAAATTCTGCTCCCTAATGCATATTAATTTGGATTATACAATGTTCACGAACAAATTTAATGCAAAAGTGACGTCACAATTAAATCGACAAATTTTCGTTCTCAAAGATTTGGGTAATTGTATTTCAATTTTCGCAAACACAAAATGGTTTATTGTCCACTATGTTAGAAGTTTATGCCGCGAAACAATTTGTACTTGAATTACTTGAATATTTCAGAATACCGTCCGCGACGATACAAGAAGTGGTACGAGTGAGGGCAAAAGAAAAGACAAAAGTTGGTACACATAGGTACAGCCGCGTACAAAAGTAAGTGCAAAGAAAAAGATCGTAATTGAAATCGATCGAAATATGATTTAATCAAAATCCATCGAATTTTTATTTAATCGAAATTTTATAAATTTGAAATTTATATAATTGCTCAAAAATTGAAATCGACCGAAATCGGTTGAAATTTCCTTTAACCGAAATCGAAATCAATAGATATTTCGTTAAGTGAAATCGGTCGAAATTTCGTTTAATAGAAATGGAACAAAATTTCGAGCGGTTTCGATCAATTACTTTGCACTTATTTTTGGACGCGACTGTATTTTGTTATTTTGTTCAAAATACAGCTTGGTCAAACATTGTGTGTTTCAGCACAAATAATCAACAGAACAATGTGGATTAATCGCATTTGTAATAAATATGTAGCACGTTAAACCTTCCACAGTAGAACCCATGTTTTCGGTGAAAAACCAGATGACTGGCGAATGATTTCACAAACCGGTTTACAGTTACAATCAGAATTAAGTGCTCAAAAATCGATTGAAGTTTCCTTCGATTTCGATCGTTTGCGTTTAAACGAAAATCGATCGTTTAAACGAAAATCGATTAATTTAACAAATTTCGATTGCATCAAAATAAAAAAATAATTTAATAAAAAATTTTAGTTCGCGTTTAATTGAACGAATTTTGATTGTATTGAAATAAAAATATTTTAATAAAAAAATGTTAGTTTGCGTTTACTTTAACGAATTTCGTTTAAACGAAGATTGATCGATTGCGTGTTCTTTTGATTTCGTCTGCGTTCGATTTTAAAAGCACTTAATTCTAATTATAGCTGCAGAAATTTCAAAATATAGATGACAGACTTTTTAACTATATACAAACAATACCTGCTAAAAATGACTGCGGGTTTTGAGCAAGCATCAAGCATTTTTGAAAAGATTTGCGAACGACAAAATAATATTTTTATGGAACGCGTTTGGCAAAACTAATTTTTATTACTTAAAACATTCTTATTAAAAATACGCGCGAGCTTATTATTTGTTTTCATAACTTCTACGTAAAAATTTAATGTATAAAAGCCATCTGCTGCCTAGAGAAGAACTGTGCGCTGGGAATGATTAATTAGCAATTTTTTCAATATTTTTCGTGAACTCTAAGAGGACATATCTTTTACCCGGAAAATCTGAAATCACCGCTCGCTCGATTTTTGAGAATAGCGCCAAATTTTATACAAAAGTGGAAATTCAGCCCAGTTGGAGCAGTATTTTGCTCCCAAATAATTTGTTACCTTTATAAGATTTTACCTTATGAATTCGTACCTGTTTGACATGTTTCCGAGTGTATATACGTTTTCGGTATAACGAAAAGGTGGAAGCTAATAGTATTGAATTTGTAAAATCAATGTACCTGAAGTAAGAAAAACCTATTTCATAGATGCGTCCAAGAATAATTTGGCAAAATAGTATAAACGTTTTTAGACATAAGGAAAACGTGGAAGCAAAGTTTGATATAGAATTTTTAAAATAAATTTATCTGGAGTAAGAAAAACAAATTCATAGGTGCATCTAAGGAAATGAATGTTACATAAAACCCTCATTAGTAACTGCAGTTTTAAAAACATTTCGCGCTTATTGTGACGACATTTTCTGTACCACTATGTTTTTCGTTTATACGTCCAATCATGCTGAGTCGGCAGTACCGAACACTGTTTGAACAGATATCGCATACATTGGAATCAGAACATCAATACCTTCAAACAAAAAATATAGTTGTCGAGCGAACATGAACTGCTGTCGTTTCTGGTTTGGACCTTTATTGTCACGGACAATAGAAACTGCACAGAGGACGAACGCAAACGGATGAAATTGCTTCCGTTGCGTCCAGAGTAATTACGTCCGTCCGAGTACAGACGCAATTTCTTCCAGCTGAGTTAAAACGAGCAAGCGAAATTGCTCAATTCTCTGCACAATCTGCACAATAATTTTAGCGCGCAATTTTAATCTGCACAATAATTTTAGCGAACGCGCTGTGTTAATTTACGTTACAACCAATATAAACGGTGTGTAGGTAGAATTATACAAAAATTTCCTTACTTTGAAAAGAGAATTTGTAATTCATGTCCAAACCAATTTGTATATCGTGCAATGTTTAACAAACTGAGTCGCCAGGCATCGAATCCTGATTGCACAATTGAAATCAACGCTCACAAACCACTTAGCTATGTAGGAACTGTTGCTCCGTGCCATAAGGAACATTATAAAGCGAGCGAGTAACAATACACGTTCCAACATAGACAACATCGCAAAGCCAGTTAATGCAACACTGCATCATGTACGCTGAGTTAATTTGTATCTAGCGGGAATGAAAGTGTTTATAAATATTTTGAAACAATACAATAATTTAATTTCTATTATTTTTTAACTTGCCCGACCAACCAAGGATCGCGTTCAGACCACCTAGGGGCCACGACCCTACATCTCACTAGCAACGAGAAAGCGTTATCTGTAGTGCCGTATAAATTTCTTCGCTTTGGCCTAATAACGTTGTGCCATCAGCAAAGAGTGAGCAAGTGAAGGCGTGCTGCAGCGTCTCCGGATTGTAATCGTTGATTCGTTGTGGTGGGATCATGACATGGTGTCCCGGAAGCCAAGACCATTGTATGCCAACGTTGTGCCCTGACTTCAGAGCTTCTCGTCGTCTTTTGTATTCACAGCAGCGAACACAAGCTTGGTGGAATATGTTGAATAGTTGAATTCGAGTGAATTTTCAATTTTGGCTCTGGAGGGGGGGTTGAAGAGGTCCTGTCTGTGTGTGTCTGTCGCACCTGGATCTCGATAACGGTTGGGCGGATTTTGATGCTCATTCGAACCGCAGTGGCCGATTTAGGTGTAGTGACGGAGCCAGATTTTTGAATTTTTTCCGTGCCCCATTTATCGGGCATCCCCTCCAGTTTTTGCGACTTTTCTCAATAAGTAAACGAGGTATCCGCAAATTTCACATTTGGTGAAAAGTCGTGGGAAATGCACCTAAATGTGTGTTTTTCGTTGCTTTTAGTGTCTTATAATATGGGGTTTTTTTGGGCCAACACGCTCATTGCGAGTGTCAAAAATATTGTGTGGCAAATATTTTTCACACTTCTGCTTCATACTTGGTGTGAAAAATGAGATTTTTCTCAAGTGTCGGTTTGAATTCTTTAACGTTCTTTTCACGGTCAATTTAGGGTTTTATTGAATTATTAAATTGTTAGTTCGTTGTTTTTGTACTCGTTGTATGATGTTTTATCTACTGCGTACGTTGGCTATCAAAAGAGGCGGTCGTAACTATGACTCATCACTAACGGTTTATATAATGCTACACCTGCGTACTGTGTGTAGGCTTTGTTTGTATGTGCTTTCTACAAGAGACTTCGGGGGATTGTTCTCACAACTCGAATTCTGGCTCGCAAGCGCGCTTCACTAGTA
>JASANE010000191.1:0-18964 GCA_030248225.1 Trileptium ribeirensis | reverse complement strand
CTATGAAGGCAAGATCTGCGGAAACAAAAATGTTTTAACCTAGACTTAAATTCAGTAACGTTTATGGCACTGCCACGAAGCCTAGAGGACAATCTGTTCCATGAGGACGGGCCGACAAACCATAAACTGTTATTCCGTGTGACTTCAATGCGTAATAACTCTTTCATTGGCTAAGCGAAGTGCAGTAGATCATTTCAGAATTTTTTTATTCTTTTATTGATATAAAGTGCCTAGATTGGCGCTATCATAACTACTGCCTAAACTATCATCACTCTGAGACAGTTATTTGTATCTTTGTTTCAAATATTTTTTAATTTTTATTGAGTTTAAGCGCCTCGAGTGACGAGATCCCAGCTGCAACCTAAAGTATCATCGCTTGGGATGTTTCTATTTATTTAAAAATTTTATAGTTATATTGAGCGGTTGAGTGGTGAGATGCCAACCACCGACAAATCTATCAACAGCCCGAAACAGTTCTGTTCTCATTTGAAATTTTGGTAAATTCTTCCAATGGTATTAAACGCACCGAGTGGCAAGGTCACAACTACTGGCTAAGCTATCATCAACACCAAACGGCTGTTTTAACTCGTTTGAAATATAAAATTTTTTAATTTTTTACTGGGCAAATGTAGGTGCAAATTAAACATTAGGACAAAAGGTTCAAGAATGCCGGATTTGTAGACTAGGTCAATTTTCCATGCTTACATTGATCATTTTCCATGGCACTGCCCACGAACCCAATTTAAGCGGTGGACTGCCACTGGGTTCACACAAACTGGCTTCAAAATCCGAGCTAGGCGAGGTGAAAGTGAGTCGATTGGCTAGGTGGGAAAGGTGGTTTACTGGGGAAAAACCAAATTTCTTAGCTTGGAGATGGGGCAAAAAAGTTCTTTTTAAAAAAGGTGTTTTCCTCTAGAAATTCTAGTCACGTCATGCGGATTTTCTACATTGCTCTATCTGTGGTAACTATTTGAAAAAAGAAAATCAAACTGGGGATTGAAACAGGAATCTTCAAACCGCCACCTTCCACCGCCGTCAAACAGCTCGGTCACTTTCACAGCGGTTTGTCTTTGCTTAAACTGATCTACATGCTTAATACTAGCGGGTTCATTATTCTTAAAGACCTATTTAAAGATCAATTTTCACGCTTCACATAGCTTAGGTGAATTTACCTATAACCTACACGCGAAATATATGAAATGTCTCGCTTAAAGTATATATGCAAACCAGACCACACAAATAATTATATGAAACAGTAAACATACTATCTATATAATATATAATAGTTATTCTTAAGAGGGTACTGTTAGGTAGATTTTATCAAACGTAACTGGATTAATCATGGGATGTTACAGCTTAATACATCTGATATTAGGCAATACCGTTGTATAATACAAATTTTGCCAAAAACGCCGAATAACGGTATCGTGCCATTATCAAACTGTAAATTATATTATAAATTGTAATTAGTATATTTATTGTTATGGAATTATATTTAATTTTGTAACTTTCACTTGTGTTTTACTAACTATACTAACATTACTTTCTTAATTATAAACCCTTCCGGCCTCGTACATTCAACGGAAGAGATAGATTCATTTTGGCTTAACTACAGGTTTAGTGAACCGGTAGAATTTTATTGTTTTATATATATCTTGCTAAAGCTAACGAGAAACAACAGCTACATAGAAATTTAAACACAGGGGTGCCGCAGGTTCTTCAAAATTGGAAGGGGGCGATAAAAAAGCAGAGGGGGCCGCTCGTGTTTACATTAATTTTTTGTTATAACACCAGCAGTTAAGTTTTTACGCTTGTCAGTAAACAACGGGTGCATGTCGCAATCTATTTAAAAAATTAGAGAGGCCGAAAAAAAGTGGAGGGGGCCGGTCCTTAACTTGAATTTTATTATAACACCATCAGTTTACTTTTTCACGCTTGTGACTAAACAGCTGGTAGGTGTCATAAACTATTTTTAAAAATTAGAGGGGCTTGCAAAAAGTGAAGGGACCGGTTCTTGAATTTTGTTATAACACCATCAGTTAAGTTTTTCATCTACGTCAGTAAACAATGGGTGAATGTCGCAATCTATTTAAAAAATTAGAGGAGGCCTGCAAAAACTGGAGGGACCGGTCCTTTAATTTTGTTATAACACCATTAGTTAACTTTTTTACGCTTGTCAGTAAACAGCGGGTAGGTGTCATAACCTATTTTTAAAAATTAGAGGGGACCGGTCGTTTACATTAATTTTATTATAACACCATCAATTATGTTTTTCACGCTTATCAGTAAAACGTAAGTGGGGCGTTCCCTCTCCCCACACTACATTTTGCGACGTTTCTGGTTACACAACGTAACGAAACGAACTAACTTAATGCAACGCTTTGAATGTAACGTTGGCTGCGCTATAAAATGTTGCCATTATTAAACAGTTGTTGTTACGCCATGAGCTATAGACTAATATTTAAGATTACAGCGACAAAACGACATACACTTTATGGACCTATAACCCATTATTAAACAGTTGTTGTTACTCCATGAGCTATAGACTAATATTTAAGATTACAGTGACAAAACGACATACACTTTATGGACCTATAACCCATTATTAAACAGTTGTTGTTACTCCATGAGCTATAGACTAATATTTAAGATTACAGCGACAAAACGACATACACTTTATGGACCTATAACCCATTATTAAACAGTTGTTGTTACTCCATGAGCTATAGACTAATATTTAAGATTACAGCGACAAAACGACATACACTTTATGGACCTATAACCCATTATTAAACAGTTGTTGTTACTCCATGAGCTATAGACTAATATTTAAGATTACAGCGACAAAACGACATACACTTTATGGACCTATAACCCATTATTAAACAGTTGTTGTTACTCCATGAGCTATAGACTAATATTTAAGATTACAGCGACAAAACGACATACACTTTATGGACCTATAACCCATTATTAAACAGTTGTTGTTACTCCATGAGCTATAGACTAATATTTAAGATTACGGCGACAAAACGACATACACTTTATGGACCTATAACCCATTATTAAACAGTTGTTGTTACTCCATGAGCTATAGACTAATATTTAAGATTACAGCGACAAAACGACATACACTTTATGGACCTATAACCCATTATTAAACAGTTGTTGTTACTCCATGAGCTATAGACTAATATTTAAGATTACAGCGACAAAACGACATACACTTTATGGACCTATAACCCATTATTAAACAGTTGTTGTTACTCCATGAGCTATAGACTAATATTTAAGATTACAGCGACAAAACGACATACACTTTATGGACCTATAACCCATTATTAAATAGTTGTTGTTACTCCATGAGCTATAGACTAATATTTAAGATTACAGCGACAAAACGACATACACTTTATGGACCTATAACCCATTATTAAACAGTTGTTGTTACGCCATGAGCTATAGACTAATATTTAAGATTACAGCGACAAAACGACATACACTTTATGGACCTATAACCCATTATTAAACAGTTGTTGTTACGCCATGAGCTATAGACTAATATTTAAGATTACAGCGACAAAACGACATACACTTTATGGACCTATAACCCATTATTAAACAGTTGTTGTTACGCCATGAGCTATAGACTAATATTTAAGATTACAGCGACAAAACGACATACACTTTATGGACCTATAACCCATTATTAAACAGTTGTTGTTACGCCATGAGCTATAGACTAATATTTAAGATTACAGCGACAAAACGACATACACTTTATGGACCTATAACTCAAGGTGATATGGGACAAATTTCGTGATAACGTAAAAACGAAACAAATCATGATATTGATTCCAACGCTCGCAGGAAACAAATCATGATATTGATTCCAACGCTCGCAGCGATGTAAGCTAACAAAGTGACTTTAATACAATTCTGTGATTTTTAGTAATTACATTTTTGGTAGCGTATTTATTTTGACACAGTAATGAAAGTGTTAATTTTGCGATATTCTAAATTTTCATAATTCCCAACTACTGTTTGGCCTTTAGGACACTAAATTCGATAAAAATACGAAATTTTTATAACATATTATGCTATTTTACCACGAAGCTATGGTCATCTAATTGCGCGTTTTACTACTTTTGGCTATACCCAAGCTCAAGTTTGCGACGTCGAATGTCCAAATGAATTTATGCTCGTTTCTGCATTATTATCTTGCGATTTTTATAATGGCAAATTATTACATAACTCGGCATGAAGATTCTGTCTCTTGCTTTGCTCGTTCTTTTGTTTCTCTGTTTTAAATTTATGATTAAAGTCCAACAATTTTTGCGGTAGTTAGGAATTTGCTCGCCGACCTAGGCGCGTACTATTATTTAATTGCTTTATTCTTTAGCGATAAAATTGCTTTAATTAAATTTTAATTAATTAAATTCTTTAACTTCTCAATTTGTATATAATTTTGTTATTAAATATAGAAAAATTCCGAACATTTTATTGACAATCACACACTGTCACATGTCACTATTATTGAATAAATTGAGTTTCTTTTAATATATTTATTTACGCATTTATTGCAATTTTGTTCCAGTTAAAAATTTTAAATTCTGCTGTCCTATTGCTACTGACGTCATTGTCGTTGCTATTGTACAAGTTTCGTTAGTTTCAAAATATAAAATTGGTTTGAATTTCATGGAAAATTTAACAAATACGCCGCTATTTTTAAAATTTTATTTACATTTTAAATTAATTGCTTTAGCAACGAATTTACATGAACACAATGTTTTGCGTTGTAAACAATCAATGCATCACGTGAACTTTTAAGTTTATTCTACATCTTTTTGTCCTTGCACTAAACTAACAGCCTACGTACGGAAACTCATAGTAATAACAAAATAAATATCCATCAGGAAACATAGAATACGCAAAACGGCGTAATATGGATCTAGATGTTCAAATCAAATTTTATTCACTTCCTATGATACATTCGAGACTGTACATTAACTGCAGTGTTCTGCTTCTGAAACGCGTTCGTACGACTCGAGAATGAGAATTCATTTAGCATCGTCCGTACAGCATGCTTACTAGCGTTCGCAGAACATTGCCACACATGTTTATAATAAATGTTGATATAAAATGATGTTGTAGCTTTATACCATGTAAGGCGTTATATACACTGAACATTTTAATACTTACTGTTCAGTTAGGATATTCTGAAAGTAATCGAAAGCAAGTTGTTAATTGCTTTACTACAATGGATCTAATTTTTAGTCTCGGACGTTGCTATCCAACCACCGCTTAAAAACGATGACCAACCTTAAAAACGATGAGAAGCTATGCATAAATACCAGTCTGCTGTTCAACAGTTATTATTCAACTGTTCAATTGATAAGCATTGAACGACATTTGCCATAAAATTAATAATAATGAACAACTAATCACCGCTTACTTTTACCGTGTTCAGTTCCGAAATGCAATGGTGGGTCGATGATACATTTCACCAGCCCTATACTTTTTAATAAACATGGCACTAACTATCTTTGAAACTACTCTACTGTGCCACTGTTTATACCCACTGTTTTATGTAGGATGCATTTCATAAACGCTTCTGGTTGTGTTTCTCAGAAGCGTTTATGAAATGCAGACTACATAAAACTGTATTTGAAAATACATTTCTCGCTTGGCTCTAATCTGAAGACATTTTCTTCACGCCACAATGAAATGTAGGTTAATATAATGTTTTATATCGATGTCTCGATACAAAAACAATTATATTACCTATATTTCTGCAAGAAATAGCTGTTGAGACCGGTGCATTTTACAATTGTACTCATGTCAGGTGGGACCAATCATTTGTAGAATGTCATGAGACTCCAGCCTCTTCCTGGACAGTATTATTATTCGGCCTGTGTTTTGAGAACATTGTTATGACATGATATGACTTTAAACATAAATACCGCAGCCGCGATTCAATCAGTGTTTGTGAAGTGACTGGGCGCTTTCCAACCCGACATTTATCATTTTCAAGCATCGTCGGTAGCTTCAATGTAAGGCTTTTTACTCGCTGAGGCCAGTTCCTATGGCAGCGAAATATATATACGATGACAATGATACTAATGCCATAATTACAACATTATGATATACTTGACATACATTTATTGTTTTAGTGATATGGGTTAGCAATTGTCCTTCTAATAGTACATAATCAAAAGCTCGTTGTTCAAATATTGATTGTTATTGCACTGGAATATGTTACAAAAGGATGAAACAGGGTATTTTAAACATTTTTATATTTTAGGAAATTTTAAAAAATTTAAATTATTTCTATTCATGCATTCGGGTCTTACCTACGATGTGCCACAGTCATTTCAGATAGAAAAATAATCTAATTTCTTTTTAAAAATTTTAAAATTTAATTTAGATTTAATCATTTTAGATGCCATTCGTTCTGGCTCGCCCGGAAAATGGAACGATATAAAAATCAGGCGGATGTTGCCAACCGTTCAAAAGTTACAGGGAAAACGAGATTACGCAGGAAACGCTTAAAATGCGTGCAGCTAATGGCCATTTTGATCGCATGGTTGCCCCATTGCACGCAAAATACAACTAATGTACAATGATAGCCCCATATCTACATTTAGCTACTATGTAGACATTGTGCGTGGATCGGTAGCGACCATATCTACACTTCGTGCGCAATGATAAAATTGCATTTACATTGTTCGTGTAATTGTAACTTTATACAATTCCCATATTATACTGTACACGCGAAATGTAGACATGGTCACTGCCATTGCACATTAATTGTATATATAGTCGTTCACTGTGCACGTTTTGTGCGCAATTGTTGCAACTATGTGATTAAAGTGGCCACTAGCTGCACGTACCATAATGTGATTCCTCCATTAAACCACTACAAAAAGGGTTTTAAACCTAATAAACGTACTAAGTGACAAAAAGTGAGCGAGCAATAGGCAAAGTATAGTATTTTATACATTATTTGTGTATATATGTATTTTAACTAAATATTTAATCAATTTATACAAAGTATCACGTTTTAGACATTTGATGTCAAATCCACCTTACATACAGCTAGCTAGATAAAAATAGCTAATTAATTAGTAATATTAACTAATCAATTAACTAATTACCATACACGATAAAACCATAGAGGTGTGAAAGTCACATATTCATGATCAGCGATATCGAACACACCTGAGTGCCGCCAAAAATCAGCAATTTTAAGGTGATTTTAAAATTTCTATGAAAGTAACTAATTGGCTAATTGATTACTTAATCAATTAGCATGTACGGCCAAGTTTCAGAGCTTCAAGAACATCATATTCGTGATCAGCGTCATAGAAAACCCCGTGTGCATTTTATCCATTTCGGAGCACTTTGAAAATTTTCAAAAAATTAGCTAACTAATAATCAATTAGTAATTAGCTAAATAGTCAACTGATTAGCGTGTTTTAACATCCCCGAATAGTAATAAACATCAGATTCATAATCAGCACGGCGAGATGTAATGTACGCACCAAAATAATAGCTTTTCAATAATGATTTATTGAAAAATAGGCAATTTTTGTTTGAAGATGCTAAAAATAGGCTGACACGCTTAACTAATTAGTTAATTACTAATTAACTAAAGCAAATTTTGGCAAAATCTATATGTCTTGCCCTGTATGATATTAAGCCTTTCAAACAAAAAAATTTATTGGCCCAGTGGTTACTGATGAGTTGAACGAACGGACGGACGGACAGACGGTATTTCCGGATCAATTCAAGTTTCCCGTCCCCTATAACAGAGGAGGGAAAACTTGAAAAGAGCACTATACGAGGGAAAACTTGAATTGGTGATTTTAATAAATTTAAACGTACCAGTTTTAACCTTAGGTCTGCAATGGTCCACGGGGGATCATCCCCAATCTAGCAGTGCCAGACTACTCTATCACAATAGGAGCCGCCCTTGGTTAGCCCTGGAGAGGGATGTTCGGATAAATTAGCCCTGCAGAGAGCTGTTGGGATATGAAACAGCCAAGCCAAAGGGAACTGTTCCGCGATAGGAGCGCACAGCGATTGGAACGCATTTTGCTGGTAGCGGTCGCGCCAGCAGAACTCGTTGAGGTAACCAGGCAGCACGTAGTTGTCCTTCACTTTCTTGTAGTTATTATTACTTTAGACGCACTGAGATATTGTGAGAAAACTTTAAAAGATATTCTAGCGGGAAAACTTGAAAAGATATTCTAGGGGGACTTGAATTGATTCGTATTACCCCATTGATGAAAACAAAAACGCTTCGCTCCGCTCAATTAGAACAAACTCAAGGAACAAATTATATCGAAATGATCTGCACCGCAACAGGAGCAGGCGATTATTTTAAAAGTATAGATATAGCTTTATATATATATGAAACAATTATGACACGCAAAGTATGTATACTTCCATAATCGTTCCATGATCACCTGTCTTGTGATTAAATACTGCAATTGGCCTTAAGCATAATCGTTCGATTAGTATTTGTAGCTTAGAAGCTTTAGCTGTTCTATAATAAATCATCTTTTGGGCTCTGTTTTGCGGCTTTGTTTGGATCAGCTAAGTTATATTGATATATACTTGGAATTGGATCTTCTTTCACGCAATTATTAAGCTCGGGATTATTAGTTGTTTTCATAACATAATTAAGAATAACAGCAGTATAATAATAAAGGCATGTGTTTTGCAGAGAGCTGTTAAAATCGAAAGACACAGATCCCGTGGGAAGGGCGTGAGGGTTCATGGGGATGCATCCATTAAAGCTATTGTGTAATCTGCGATCAAAATCATCTGTAAGAAAACTGAAACTCAATCCGTGCCTCCTAAACTTCTCCAGAATTTCCTGTACCCTCCTCCAAACTTTAGATGTAATCTGTGCCTGGTGCCAAATGGTTATTTTTTTAGCATATTAAGAGCTCGTAACTTTTTTCTTATGTTTTGGTTTCTCCTTTCTAGTGTTTTCTTAACCTAATGTTGTACTTGGCTGAAAATTCAGTATATTTTTATGCGTACTGTATACCCACAAATTATTTATGTTGAATTTTGCTGATCTTGTGATATTTATTAATCCGTATACTATTACCGCTAAAAGGTTGACGTTTTCGTTATAACGCCAACTTATACTATGCGCGAGTAAACCTAACCCGCACACTTTGCCCATTTGGAAAAACATGCGTTACCCAACTCTATCTACTCAAGCAGAAATTAGCCATTTTCTGTTTGCAAACACCAAAATTATTTATGAACGCGATTTTACCGCTTTCGAATTAAAAGGGATTAAGTTTGCGAACAAGTCATTACAAATTAAATTATCCTGTCCTTTAGGCCGTTGCATTTACATTAAATTTGGACGCGAACAGAGAGGAATCCTAACTGAAAAGTAATAGTTGTCATGGAACGGTCCCTGGCTAATGACAAATAACTACTTCTGAGCTAGCAGTGAATCGAATCCTTTTCTACGTGTTCCATAACAATGGATGTGGATTCGACATCGGGTTTTACAAAATAGAATGGTCAGTGAGCGTAGGTTAAGTTTAGTCGCGCACTATATTGGATCTTGTAGACTATACAATTTCGACTGTTTTCTAAATGGGGCATATTTTAAATTATCATTATCATTTCTGATTTTTAAATTATCATTTCTTGTCTCTGACAAAAATAAAATACTAAACATGTTAAATTGGTTTTACTATACACTAATCATTTATCATATTCAGCGCATGCACTGTTATATTATAGAACTGGTAACAACATAATACAGGTCATATATGGGCGATGCCCGAAGTACCAGGGGACTAGCGGATGCTTGGGGTGTGGGGAGGGGCTGTCGACGCTAGCCGGATCATGTGATTAGCGGGGGGTCGTCAGAAGGGCATAAATTTTTAAAATATTTGGAACCGAAATTTTCAAAATTTCTGGGCACTCAGTTGATCATTTTTGCCAATTTTCCCCCATTTTGTCGCCGATATTGTCTATTTTTACCCATATTTTAAAATTTCTGCGCCCCTTCAGGACGGAGACAGGTGTTCGGGAAGGGGTTGTTTGTCGTGAGGAGCCACGGGGGATCAGCCTGCCTTCTAGGGGAGTCGTCGACACCCGGATGTGGGATCCGAGGCTCTGGTGAATAATCTCTCCCCTTCCTTCCCGCATGAGTATTTATGATGTAGGAGGGTCCTCAAATGATTAGCAAAATAATCTTTATGAAAACGAGGGCTACATAAAACCCTGACTAGAAGCTACAATTTGGAACACATTTCTGGTTTACATTTTGGTATTCTGGGTACAATAAATGGTTTTATATATACTTGAATACCAAGTTAATGTCCAGTTAATTTCGGGCCTAGGTTGACTGTCTGAACACCATTAACCAAAATGTTAACCAAAGTACATATTTGTTTAGAAAATCTTTTATATAACAGATATATATAAATGCAATCAATTATTACATTATATATTAAAATACTATTTATTAATTAAAATATACAAACAACTTATATTGGCATATCAGTGTAATACGACATCAATATCAAGCCGAAAGGTAAGTTGTTTTATGTTTTTTGGCTTTTACTCATTCAAACATACGATACCCTTACTTTTGGGTTTATTGCCATGGGCAACGTCCCGCTGTTACCGACTAAATCCGGCGAAGAATTCCACAATTTTGAGCACGCAGACATAAAGTCCCTCTGGGTATTAATTAACATACCCATATTATGCGACACTAGCTTTATGAAGAACAATCTAATATAATTTAATTTCGCATTCTTTCGCTCAATCTAATTTCTTTTGTTTTTATATACATTACTGTGAGATCAAATTCATGTCACGAAATGACATTTTTATTCAAATTTGTCATTTTACAAGCCTGGTTTTATGGCTTTTCGTAGCTTTGGGGTTTCGTTGGAGCACATTTTTGGAATACCATTTGTTTGAGAAACCAAATAAAGTTTTATTCCCAAATCGTGAATCGGTATTTAGAGATCAGAACTTGGTTTTTTGTTTCCGATTAGTAGACTGAAAATTTAAGGGAACAATTTCGTTTTTTTAATATTATGAGTAAAATTGAAAACAGCGCCGTCAATCTACTCTTGGGTGTCAGGAAAACCTTACCATTTCTCCGAGTCACCCTTTGTAGTTGCAATATTATTTGTGGGATGTTAGCCCAAATCTGTTTGTTATTATACCCACTAAGTTTTCCTCCATTATTTCCCAGATATAACATATCTAGCGTTCTTTACCCAAGCTATTATATTTAACATTAATATAACCCTGAGGGGCCAAAGTGTAATGCATGCCATGCCGTTCTCGATATACTAAGCCTAAATCTTAGCTAATGTCCTTATATGAGACATACACTAAGCTTAAATCGGGCCGACTGCCATCCTCGAACCCGCGATATAGGTTGTTCTGTTTTCTAACCATATAACGTGTAACAAAAATGTTCTAAATTAACCCTGAGGGTCCAAAGTGCAATGCATGTCATGTCGTTCTCGATATACTAAGCCTTAGCCTTGGCCTAAACTTACGTCCTCATATGAAACATACACTAAGCCTAAGACTCAGTCGGGGGACTGCCACACCCCCTAACTCCCCGATCTAATCCTTTTTTCTAACGATATAACGTATTAACTATTCAGGGTTACCTGAGCTATATTTAGTAATAAAACAAACAGGGTGTGCATTAGTTGTATACAGTAATTAAAAAAAATTGGTATATTTTAACCCAAAATGGACATATACCCGTCATATATACTCATTGAAAGGCTTATACATCCAAGAGTTCCAGTAGTGTTGTTTAACTCACTTGCTATACAGTTCTAAACGGTTACACCATAGCCTGTGGAGCGAACTCCGACAACTTCTGACCAACGGCTTTTGCGACTGTCAACGGTAGTAAATTGCTAATAGTTGGCCGACAAATTTGCGGCAGTTGATAGCAGGAAAAGTGTTAACCGCCGGCGGGTGGTCGACTTCCACGACAATCTTCGGCGGACTGCCGAGTTTCAATGCCTTTGCCCAACACTATGGTGTGGTATTTCACCACGGAAAATAGAAACCAAAATATCGCTGTTAACTGCAGGAAAATTGTTAACGGCAAGCCGTCGGCTGACGACCAGAACAATCTTCGGCCGACAGCTGGTTTCACAGCCGTTGTCCAACACTAGTATGTGGTATTTTGCCACGGAAAATAAGACCCAAAATATCGCAGTTAACGACAGGAAAATTGTTAATGGCCAGCCGTTCGACAACGACCAGAACCCAATATTTACAAAGCTATGACTATATTATGGCTTTTCAATGATCAGAAAATTGGAAAAGTTAATAAAATTGGAAAAGTCAAAAAAATTTGAAAACTCAGAAAATTAATGATCACCATAATCCCAAATACGAAATATTAAAAAACCAGTCTAAACAGCAGAATATAGTAGTTATGCTTACTATAAGCTAATGTGGGCTAGCCTATTTGATGAACACAAATTTTTCTAGCTTACGCACTTAGTTAATCAAAATTTTACATCTTCTCTCAATTAACCCTTTCCAGCATAGTGTCACATATTTGATACCGCGTCAGTCGTGAAGCTATGCGTCAAAACGCGTCTATCTTGGTTTTAAGGTTATCTTGGTTTTAAGGTTATCTTGGTTTTAAGGTTATCTTGGTTTTAAGGTTATCTTGGTTTTAAAGTTATCTTGGTTTTATGGTTATCTTGGTTTTAAGGTTATCTTGGTTTTAAGGTTATCTTGGTTCTAAGGTTATCTTGGTTTTAAGGTTATCTTGGTTTTAGGGTTATCTTGGTTTTAAGGTTATCTTGGTTTTAAGGTTATCTTGGTTTTAAGGTTTTCGTTGGTACATGCGTTGTTATTTGTGAGCTTTGCGAGTTTCCATAAGTAACCGAGTAACAGCTCCAAAATAGCATGTAAATGCTAGCGTAATAGGCTTTGCAGTCAAACAATCCAGGTTCAATCCGACGCAGCGGCAAATGTTTGTTCAGCATTATACGAAATGCATAATAATTCATACGGGAAAGAGTTATAGAGTATTCGATAATTTAGAAAACAAAAAATGGGTTTCTAATTTTGTTTAAGCATTTATCATAAAAGTTGATGACTATAGTTAGTTTTACTATAAACTATCATCAGTTTTTTTTCTATATCGATGCCATGTGACACCCGCATATTTTTATTACAGATGATTGCACAGTCGTCAGTTAGTAACACCATTCAACTTCTCTTCATTATTGCTGGCCCATTTTCAGTTAATTACTGTGTCACCGCCACTGACGCCAATTTCGAGTCGCATAAGAAGCCCAACTCCGAATCGGTTTGTCAGATCCTCTTGAACGATCAGGACGATACTCCATGTCAGTGTATTCACGGGACTACGGCGGCTCATCAAGTTGATGAATCAATTGACAGCGGACACCATGACAGCAGTTTGCCTGCACCACCAACGCCCTTGTCAACGACAATAACCGCCAATTTTCTGCCAACAGTGGGCTGTACTCGTGGAACCATGCCTCAGATTTTGGGTGCTCTAAATACGTTCCCCAGAGGGACTCGCCTATCCAAACTTTGGCTATGGGACAATGTATTGCCACTAGTGCCAAGTTCATTTTTTCGAAATGTTTCCACGAATAGTCTTATCTTGGAGACAAGTGAAGTAGGGGATTTTCTTCCGGGAAGTCTTGAGTTGCTCGGATCAAGTTTGTTGGAGCTGGAGCTTCGAAATAATGCCCTCGATTGTGTCAGTCCAGGTATGCTAGCTGGTCTCCGCGGCTTGCGACGCCTTTGTCTAAGCGGGAATCGCCTCACCAGTATTCAGCGGAATAATTTTGCCGATCTAATCGCTCTGGAGTACCTATCGCTTCAGCGGAATAAAATAGTTTTTGTCGAGCGTTTGGCGTTCGACGATCTTAAGCTGCTAAAGATACTAGATCTCAGCTACAACTCGTTAACTTCAATTCGAAAAGATATGTTTGTCGGACTCGAGCAACTGGAAAGCCTAAACATTGGACATAACTCAATCACCGAAATTGAACCTGGAGCTTTGGATGACCTTGTAAAATTAAAAATCCTGGATCTTAGCAGCAATCGGCTATCCACATTTGGAAAGCACCACCAATCCAGTGTTTTACCAAGTTTGCAGAAGCTTTATCTAACAAATAATAGTTTTAGCGAACTCGGAAGCGCCAATATCGATTTCAGTATCGCTCCGGCTCTTCGAATTGTTCATTTAGATAAAAATCGATTTTCCGCAATCCCAAGTGATGCATTCGTGAGCGCTCCACGTAGCTTGGTTGTACTTTCGTTAACGAACAATCAAATTCAGGATTTGGATCCGCAAAGCTTTGCATCGCTATTGTCGCTTCAAACATTATCTCTTCAGCAAAATCAACTGAGATCATTACCGCTGGGTGTATTTCAATCCCTTTCGTCCCTAAAACGTCTATTTTTGTCCCACAATCAGCTGGACTATATCGAGGCTGAATCATTGAAAGGTCTAACGGCGCTCCAAATTGCCAACTTGGGTCATAATCAACTCGAAGATATTGAGTCGGGCGCGTTCGATGATTGTGGATCGCTTGAAAAGCTTTATCTAAATGATAATCTCCTTCAAACGCTTGATAACGGCACAATTTTCAACTTGCCTTCAACGCTGAAAACTTTGGATATCTCAGGTTAGCGTTATATTCATCATACGTGAAATAATTTAATTCATTCGTTATAATAGCAAAAATTTATATATTGGGCAAAGTCCTCACAAACTCATCACTATGCCAACAGTCGCCCCATACGGTCAAGTGCAGGTTCTCATTGTTATCAGCCGCAGTACATCGTATTCGATTTCATGCCGACACCTCTGAACATGACCGACATCGTCGGTCATAAACGTACACATATTATATACACCCAAATACGTCGCACACACGACGACTTGTAGTGGTAAAATTGACTGCGATGTACCGCAGAGAATAACGAAGAAATTGAACGCCTTAGGTGATAAGATGATCATCTGTTCTTTCGATTATACCAAGAGTGCACAAGGGAAGAGTATGACACTTACCGATATTTTGATGTTAATCCGTGTTTGATGACTGGCGTTTTTGTTCTTACTCCTAGTTTTCTGACGGTGTCATCATGTACAGACCCCACATTTTATGGGGTAGTTCGAACCTCCTAGATTTTTCGGCTATACCAAGAGTGCACAAAGGAAGAGTATAACAAAGAAATTGAACCCTTTAGGTGATAAGATGATCATCTGATTTTTCGGTTATACCAGGAGTGCACAAAGGAAGAGTATAACAAAGAAATTGAACCCTTTAGGTGATAAGATGATCATCTGTTCTTTCAATTATACCAAGAATGCACAAGGGAAGAGTATGACACTTACCGATATTCTGATGTTAATCCGTGTTTGATGACTGGCGTTTTTGTTCTTACTCCTAGTTTTCTGACGGTGTCATCATGTACAGACCCCACATTTTATGGGGTAGTTCGAACCTCCTAGATTTTTCGGCTATACCAAGAGTGCACAAAGGAAGAGTATAACAAAGAAATTGAACCCTTTAGGTGATAAGATGATCATCTGATTTTTCGGTTATACCAGGAGTGCACAAGGGAAGAGTAAGACACTTACCGATATTCTGATGTTAATCCGTGTTTGATGACTGGCGTTTTTGTTCTTACTCCTAGTTTTCTGACGGAGTCATCATGTACAGACCCCACATTTTATGGGGTAGTTCGAACCCCCTAGATTTTTCGGCTATACCAAGAGTGCACAAAGGAAGAGTATAACAAAGAAATTGAACCTTTTAGGTGATAAGATGATCATCTGTTCTTTCAATTATACCAAGAGTGCACAAGGGAAGAGTATGACACTTACCGATATTCTGATGTTAATCCGTGTTAGATGACTCTGTCGTTTTTGGTCTTACTCCTGGTTTTCTGACGGGGTCATCATGTACAGACCCCACATTTTATGGGGTAGTTCGAACCCCCTAGATTTTTCGGCTATACCAAGAGTGCACAAAGGAAGAGTATAACAAAGAAATTGAACCCTTTAGGTGATAAGATGATCATCTGATTTTTCGGTTATACCAGGAGTGCACAAGGGAAGAGTATGACACTTACCGATATTCTGATGTTAATCCGTGTTTGATGACTCTGGCGTTTTTGGTCTTACTCCTAGTTTTCTGACGGGGTCATCATGTACAGACCCCCACATTTTATGAGGGTAGTTCGAACCCCCTAGATTTTTCGGCTATACCAAGAGTGCACAAAGGAAGAGTATAAAAGAAATTGAACCCTTTAGGTGATAAGATGATCATCTGATTTTTCGGTTATACCAGGAGTGCACAAGGGAAGAGTATGACACTTACCGATATTCTGATGTTAATCCGTGTTTGATGACTCTGGCGTTTTTGGTCTTACTCCTAGTTTTCTGACGGGGTCATCATGTACAGACCCCCACATTTTATGAGGGTAGTTCGAACCCCCTAGATTTTTCGGCTATACCAAGAGTGCACAAAGGAAGAGTATAACAAAGAAATTGAACCCTTTAGGTGATAAGATGATCATCTGTTCTTTCAATTATACCAAGAGTGCACAAGGGAAGAGTATGACACTTACCGATATTCTGATGTTAATCCGTGTTAGATGACTCTGGCGTTTTTGGTCTTACTCCTAGTTTTCTGACGGGGTCATCATGTACAGACCCCACATTTTATGGGGTAGTTCGAACCCCCTAGATTTTTCGGCTATACCAAGAGTGCACAAAGGAAGAGTATAACAAAGAAATTGAACCCTTTAGGTGATAAGATGATCATCTGATTTTTTGGTTACGCCAGGAGTGCACAAGGGAAGAGTATGACACTTACCGATATTCTGATGTTAATCCGTGTTTGATGACTCTGGCGTTTTTGGTCTTACTCCTAGTTTTCTGACGGGGTCATCATGTACAGACCCCCACATTTTATGAGGGTAGTTCGAACCCCCTAGATTTTTCGGCTATACCAAGAGTGCACAAAGGAAGAGTATAAAGAAATTGAACCCTTTAGGTGATAAGATGATCCTTTCGATTATACCAAGAGTGCAAAAGGGAAGAGTATGACACTTACCGATATTCTGATGTTAATCCGTGTTTGATGACTCAGGCTTTTTTGGTCTTACTCCTAGTTTTCTGACGGGGTCATCATGTACAGACCCCCACATTTCATGGGGGTAGTTCGAACCCCCTAGACTTTTCGGTTATTCCAAGATTGCACAAGGGAAGAGTATAACAAAGAAATTGAACCCTTTAGGTGATAAGATGATCATCTGATTTTTCGGTTATACCAGGAGTGCACAAGGGAAGAGTATGACACTTACCGATATTCTGATGTTAATCCGTGTTTGATGACTCTGGCGTTTTTGGTCTTACTCCTAGTTTTCTGACGGGGTCATCATGTACAGACCCCCACATTTTATGAGGGTAGTTCGAACCCCCTAGATTTTTCGGCTATACCAAGAGTGCACAAAGGAAGAGTATAACAAAGAAATTGAACCCTTTCGGTGATAAGATGATCATCTGTTCTTTCGATTATACCAAGAGTGCAAAAGGGAAGAGTATGACACTTACCGATATTCTGATGTTAATCCGTGTTTGATGACTCAGGCTTTTTGGGTCTTACTCCTAGTTTTCTGACGGGGTCATCATGTACAGACCCCACATTTTATGGGGTAGTTCGAACCCCCTAGATTTTTCGGCTATACCAAGAGTGCACAAAGGAAGAGTATAACAAAGAAATTGAACCCTTTAGGTGATAAGATGATCATCCGATTTTTCAGTTATACCAGGAGTGCACAAGGGAAGAGTATGACACTTACCGATATTCTGATGTTAATCCGTGTTTGATGACTCAGGCTTTTTTGGTCTTACTCCTAGTTTTCTGACGGGGTAATCATGTACAGACCCCCACATTTTATGGGAGTAGTTCGAACCCCCTAGACTTTTCGGTTATTCCAAGATTGCACAAGGGAAGAGTATAACAAAGAAATTGAACCCTTTAGGTGATAAGATGATCATCTGTTTTTTCGGTTATACCAAGAGTGCACAAGGGAAAAGTATGACACTTACCGATATTCTGATGTTAATCCATGTTTGATGACTCAGTCGTTTTTGGTCTTACTCCTAGTTTTCTGACGGGGTCATGATGTACAGACCCCCACATTTTATGGGGTAGTTCGAACCACCTAGATTTTTAAGGTCCCACCCTCCCTCCAAGGATTTGAAGAGAGAGTGGCAATGAATATTTGCATTCGGTTCATCCAATCCCCTTCAAAATTGTAGGGGGAGAGGTCAGAACTAGCAGCTTAGAAACCAAGGGAGGTTTCGAATTGCCCCCATAAAATGTGGGGTCTGTACATGATAACCCCTTCAGAAAATGAGGAGGTTAACCAAAAAAGATGGAGCTCTGGGATACCTGCTCGCAAGACGCGAGGTGTGTTCGTGATGAGGGGTAAAACCAAAACGAGGAACTTCAATGCAAACTAACATGAAGCACCGAGTGAAGTGTCAGACTGTAAAGTTGTGTTAGCGCGTCACATTAACAACCTTGGTTTTTAGTTCAGAATATAAGCTGGAGCTTTTTACTTCTACGGACATTTTATTTTATATTAGCGCATTATAACAATGGTTACATCAGTTGAATATTTACCATTTTTTAAATAAATTCATTAGAGTGCGGTTATAGTGAAATACAAAAATTCGCCATAAAAAAAATTTTACTGCATGCATCGCTATATTTAGCGTAGACAATTTGGCTGGGATCAACCGATCATTTCATCGTAATAGCAGTTTTACTAAAGTGCTTTCATTCATTTTACGGACACTCCATTCAATATTTACAAAGCGTCAGCGAGCGACGAAATCCCAACAACCATCACA
>JASANE010000190.1:0-30471 GCA_030248225.1 Trileptium ribeirensis | reverse complement strand
ATGTCATTGCTGCTTTCGTTCAGTTACGTATTGCTATTGGCGCGCGCGTTGGTATTTTAAAATATTCTCCATCACAATAGAGAAATATACATCCGACAACTTTTTATGCTCTAATAACTGTATATTTACTAACTATTTTAGTAGCAAACTTCAATAATAATATTTTAGAGCTCTGCGTCCCCAGAAATTCTGCATTACGTCACGCTGACTTTCTGATGCTTCTTTTAGGACATGGACAATACTGCGCATCGTTTCCTGGAACACCAGGGGGTCCAGGAGGTCCAGCTGTTCCATCAGGTCCTGGATGGCCCGAATTTCCAGACGGACCCATCGGACCCGCCGGTCCAGGACCACCGATACCGCTATCCGGTGCGTCTAAACCTGAAGGCCCTGGTGGGCCACGTACTCCTGGCGGGCCTTTGTTTCCAGGTGGTCCTTTCCCGCCTGTGCCGCTTCGTCCAGGGGGACCTGCTGGGCCTGGATTTCCGTTAGCGCCAGGTGGACCTAAATTTCCAGGTAAACCTGGAGGACCAGTTGGTCCAACCTTACCGCTTCCAATTCCGGGCACTCCTGGAAGGCCTGCTGGGCCTGGAGGTCCTGAAAAATATTTTTAGCATAGGTATATGGCAGTAATTACAAGCATTTTATTTATGCTTGAAATTTCACATTTCGCTTGTGAGACACACATATTGACATAAAATTTTACATTATTAAAGATTATATTGCACCATGCTGCTTCTAGTCAGCATATCAGAACTGGTCTATATAGGTATATAATCACCACTGTATACACTTTTATATAGTTATATGGTTTATATGGTCATTATCGTTGGGTCTAAAGAAAGCAGCATTTCAAATTTTGATTTTAAAATCTTGAAATTTGCAGCTCTCTATAAAATTTTTACCTAAAATGCTCATATTGGAACAACAATGTGATATGATGAAAGCACATGCTAGAACCTAAATTAGTTTTTTTGTGATATAAAACAATTTAGGAGAAATGATAAAGCCACATTGATTTTGATCAAAACCATCAAATACTGAAAACTTAACATATGATCAGATAGTATGGTGAAATTAAATTGTATAGTGTCAGAATACCATTTCAACGTGTAACTAATTAGGTTAGCGATATTGTTCGGCTTATTGCACGAAAATGGAGGTACTGTAAAAATGCAGTTGTACGACGACTGTCGAAAATATGTTATAACGCTGCCACTTTTTTGAGCATCAATACCATGCCCCGCGTTTCCTGCTTGGTTACTGCGTAAGTGAACAAAGCAGAAATATAGCAGGGCATCTTTTTATATTGATGTGAATTTTCGTTCGAACTATATACTGCATGATCCAATAGAACGGTTTTTGTGTTATATCGTGAGATATATACTTTCATATATGTACTAAGCTCTGTCCTGAAATATATATATATACTCTAACTCCATAGAATGAAACATGGTTTTGCTACATTTTTGATAATATTTGGGAATGGGCACTAAATTTGAGTCTCCGATGTTGTCGTCGAACAACCTTGCAAAAGCGGTGGCCGACATGCGATGCTAGACGGGTGGAAATTCCGTTACATCACATAGCATTGCGAAATTGGTTGCCAAATACAGCTTTTTGAATATCGGCTTGTAGATTTTACATTGTAATATTAATGACATACAGATCACATTTCGAATTTCGTATAACACTTTTGAATACAAATGCGAGTAACAACAATTTTAACTGCGGCAGAAATTAAGCAAAGTCGTAGCTTTTTGAATTCAACCAAAGCAGCAGTTGTTCAAATTTTAGGGTGCTGAAATTATATTTACGATAAAGTCACTGGAAATAAAGTTATTTGCAATTTATCGGCCTTGCATAACTTAGATACAAAACTGACCAACGACACAGCACAAAAGTAGCCCATGTAATTGTGGCTTAGTGGTTTGATCTTAGCTTTTCAGCCTGCATACGCGGGGATCGGTCTCCATTCTCGGAATTTCTTTAAATAACTTTTACTATGTGTATAAACGGGTTTTTTACCAGTACGGTCAATTTACCTAAATTTTACGGTTACGGTTTTACGGTTATACATTGCGTGTGAATAACAGCATGGTATAGCTAACACCATATAAATTTTATGGTGTAGTCTACACCATACTATTATAGACACTACACTACCTATGTATACTATCTGAAAATACCATCACAAACACCATGGTATCCAAGACACCATATAATTGATAGTGGAACAGACACTCCGTGTGGACAAAACTTTCACATGGGGGTCCTTTATAGCGTAAGCGTTGCGTAACGCACAGTCTTACAAAAGGTGATAACCATAGAACGCACCATGACTGTGGCAAAAATCTTGTTTACCTGGCACACCTGGTGCACCAGCTGGTCCTTGACCGCCACCAGGACACAAAGGACACGGCATTGGCTGTACTGGCCCTATGTTTGAAGCCGGTGGGCCAGGGATTCCGGGCACTCCGTCTATGCCACTGTGTCCGATTTCTCCACGGCCACCTGGCGGCCCTGGAGGACCAGCTGGGCATGTAGCTGCTGCTCTTGGTGAACAATCTATAAAATAAATTACTTTAGAAATAACTCCAGACATTACCGATAAAACAGTTAAGCTGAAGGGTATTAACTAAAATACCCGAAATTGGTCAATTTTGAAGATACAGCAGAAATTTTGGTACCGTTCGAGTCAGCGAGGTGAGTCAGAAAGTATCCAGTTCGTTCTGTTTTATGGTAAATTTTTTCCGATGTTTTGAGTTACCCTGGTCCTCAATGATTCCGTATCTCGTATGATTCCTAAAATAGGATTTTTGACTCGTTATTCTGTCGCTGCAGGTAGATAATTTGTGATTACGTGGTGACCTCGAATATTTTGTGATACACTGCCGATTCTAAATTGCTATATGGCTACTTTTGGCCTGGTCACCAGAACCTTATGCGCATATGTTTTGCAATTGCTCAGTATAGCCTTTTTACAAAAAACAACTTCAAGTATCTCTGTTAAAGGGTTGTATGCTCTTATAACTGCTGCGGAAATATATCCTATATTCGCATAGCAATGGTCGACATGGTTTTAAATATAATTCCAACTACCATTGGGCCTTTCAGTGAGTAAATTTTAAGAAAATATGCTGTTTTTTACAAAACACACGGCTTTTATAGAAAAAAGTATAACCAATTGCTTTAGGGATATAGTCTCATACTTGTGCCTCTAACTACTTTTGGTTTTGTCCAATCTGAAGATCTAAAGAAATTTCTATTCGGATTTGCAATGTATCTGATATATTGATATATATTGGCAAATTTATTACATAGCTAGGCATTAGGATGCCTAATTTTTTGGTTTACTTTTTATATTTTTCTAAGTATCATAAAATTTCTATTTTCGCTGTAATTGGGAACAAGCCGCTTAGTATGATATGTGAAAAGTGAAAAATAACGGTTTACAATTAGTTGCGTATAATGCTGAATTTAGTAAACCTACTGTGCTACTCTCCAAAAGTTGTGTGAGATTTTGAGTATCGAGTCGGTGTTTTTAACCCTAAGCTTGAATTAAACTATTACCTACTTTGAGTCAACTTCTAACTCAGTCTGAACCGAACAGGATTCAACTCGAATCAAAGCTTGACTAAAATTGAATATACAGAAGCTCAAGCTTTGCGTTAAAAAAGGAGCGACTCATGAGTCGAAATTTGACTCAACGTCTTTGCAGTGTACATATCTTTAAAAGAGCAGAAGATTATTTAACAACAGGAAGTAGGTACAATCAAATCGAAAATATTATAGTTCGCCATTTGGCTGTATATTAATTTAGCAATTATATTGTATTTACATTTAAATTACTTTAAATCCATTGTTTGAAAATGCGAGTCGTACACAGCAATAGAAAATATTATAGTTCGCCATTTGGCTGTATATAAATTTCGCAATTACGTTGTATTTAATTACTTTAAATCCATTGCTTGAAAATGCGAGTCCTACACAACAATCGAAAATATTATAGTTCGCCATTTGGCTGTATATAAATTTCGCAATTACATTGTATTTACATTTAAAGTACTTTAAATCCATTGTTTGAAAACGCGAGTCCTACACAAAAATCGAAAATATTATAGTTCGCCATTTGGCTGTATATAAATTTCGCAATTACATTGTATTTACATTTAAATTACTTTAAATCCATTGTTTGAAAATGCGAGTCCTACACGAAAATCGAAAATATTATAGTTCTCCAATTGGCTGTATATAAATTTCGCAATTATATTGTATTTACATTTAAATTATTTTAAATCCATTGTTTGAGAATGCGAGTCGTACACAAAAGTTATTTGTTTAGCAACATTTTATAACGGGTGGTCTCAGATACCAATTTTTTTGTTGTTTATCCTTCTTTGGTTGACTATTTGAAACGTCACTGATTACAGAAAGAGGGCGCTACTGTATGTGTGACCATACCTAAACTACAGTATCAGGTCTTCCCCAAATTATTGTGGAAGAATCCTTTATATATGAACGTTTTGTAGCGTATATTTTATATTTATGTCATATATTGTATTATTTTCTCATTTTTTGCACTTGAAAATACCATTGCTACACTGAATAAGATTTTGTGCATACATGCTCATAGTGGGGATATGGATGAGGTTACACACAAAAAAGTTATGGGGAATTTTTTCAATATTAGTTGACTATTTTTTTGAATATAAGTTGCCAATTCCCGAACAATTTTGGCCCACAGTTTGTGGTATTGTTCATCGTTCAGTGTTTCTCTTATCTAACGACTCACTGCATTGTCGGCCACCGCCGTTGTTCGGAACTGGCCCTGGTCCATTTCCATATTGCCGTTTGGTCCGAATAACATCGCTTGTTAGTTCCATCATATCTCTCCACATCATTTCGGATTGTGCCTAAAATATGATGAATCGCAGTCGTAAACCGTAGCATTTTTCCCGGTGAAGTTTTATAGTGTTGGACAATTTGTAATTGCTGCTGCATAAACAGCTTAACAGTTCAAAGAAATAAAGGCATTGACAAATGGGACAGCGCTAGTTTTGTAAAGCTGTGATTCAAGAAAGATTGTTTAGGTTTATGGCCAGGGGCATAGTACACTGTTCAGAAGTGTAGAGCGGCGCTAGGTGAAAATTGGGGGGTCGCGGGGTGCGTTACAGCTGCCGTCATTTCGTTGCAGATGGTAAAGAACGGTCTTCCTCCCCGCCCACCACTTGCTGCGCCTATCTGTATGATTAATAAATAAAAAAATATGTTCTTGAGACCGTAGAATCTGCTTTTCCATTCCGTGTTGATTGCTTTGGATTAAGAACAAACCTCGTTCAATAAACATGTAGTATCAGTATGGAAAAAGAAAGATGATAGGCATGTGTCAGTAATTAAGGCTATACCGAGTAATTCCTTCCCAGCAGATATTTTAGTTAAGTTTTAAGTGCAATTTTCTAAGTTGTAGCCATTTGCAATTTAATTGGTGTAAAGGCGAATAAGTGGAAACTTCAAATGTTAAACAAACTGTAATATTAAAATTTAATATAATATAGTTAATTTAATATAGTTAAATTTAATATGGAACAAGTGTTGTGGATGATATAAATATTGCAGTGTTCAGTGGGTTATGTTTTATGGGAATCGTGACGCGCTGTCATACGAACGTTCAAAGATACATCACATGACAAGTCCAATTAACACAACACAGAACAATGTATGTTGGGGGCATATGGACCCAGTGGGGACGAAAAGGCTAAAAATACTATTACACTGAAATTACTACTGTACGTATTCTATGTGGTATGCTACTTATAATTCATCAATAACTGAGCCTACTCGACTCCCTTATAATTATAAATATTTAAATTAATACAACTAAAAGAGTATTAGAAAAGAGTATGACGTTTCCATGTACTCTAATTTTAGCCGATGTTTGATGACCCCCGTTTTTGATCTCAAAGGTAGCTGCTGATAAACCGACCACCCTCCCCACAACTGGGGTGGGGTCCGACCTAAGTTCCGCCTTCTGGGGGCCTGTGCATGTCGATCCCTCCTAAATCTGAGCGTCAAACCGAAAACGCCCGCATCATAAAACATGGGATAACATTAGAATGCAGGGAAGTGTCATACTCTTCAATAATGCACTCTTGATACAGCTAATTACATTTCATCAGTTTATTTTGTATTGGAAAGACTGTTTTGACTTTCACGTTCAATCCATGAAAGTGCTACTGAAGCGATATGAATGTTACAGGTGTTTCTGGTATCTTTGAAGGATCAATATTTGCAAGCGATATTAGAGCGGGAGGGATCCCACAGAACAGATACATGCGTGATTTCTTTCATACGCTTCGAAATTGGTAACCTTATCGGTTCACTTGCTGTATCAATATAATTGATGGTGGAAGAGACACTCAGGTGGACAAATCTTTCTCATGGGGGTCCTTTATAAAGTAAACGCTGCATTACACATATGCAGTTTTTGTAGTCATGCATATGTTATTTCGCCTGTTAGAGCAATCGCTGTTGTGGACGTTTTGGAAAACTATAAACACGGCGGTTCTTCATTTCATCGGGATCTACACCGTTGACAAGAGCAACGGGTGTAGGTTCGCATAATGCTGAATTGCATCAGAGTTTGGTTGCCTGTATAAGTCAGTGGGCATTAATCCTCGCTGTGCATTGTATTCACAGCTAAGACTGCTAATAATAGATGCAATAATCTCCGAGCTGGTGATTTTATTATTTTGATGTTCTCGTTAACCTTGCCTTGGAAGTTCACACAGCGCCACGCTAGGTGGTGGTGTGTTCTTCCACTTCGGCTTTTAGTGTTGCATTGAAGTTTAACTTTCTTTGATATTGGTGTTGTCTCGCTTGCGTAAAATTGACGCAAACCCCACTGTTTTCGTAAAGTACGCTGCTTTATTTGCCGGTTTATTTTCCTAGACTAAATGGTGGTGTCATGCATTTTTTGATTTTTCATGGTGTTTAAAGGGGGAGCACAGCTGAGCAACTCTAAACCTCTAACCGATGTCAGTGAAACCTGTTTGACATATGGTTGCATAGTATTTGCCGTGGAGAAGCTGGAGTATATCTATAAGTCACAGAGAAATTTAATGCTAATCAATCAAAACTAAGATATTTATAATTTTTGAAAGACTCTTCAAAATTTCGTTAACCGTTCAGTTATGATGCGACCAGTTTTCTTTTCCCAGTACCATATTTTACCAAGTATTGACATCAATGTAGAAAGAAGCAACTGTCAAATGTGTCTATCTGATAATTGCTATTTCGTCGGGAAACGATACTTTAATTAATAGTTTATTTCACGTAATTTCTTGAGTTATCTCTTGTGATGGTTAATTTACTTGCAATTTTGTTTACATCGCTTGGCATCAACATCTCGGATTCAGGTTTTGATTTCCGCTTTTCTTTCCTCTTTCAAACACTAATATCTATCTGCTGTGAAGTCGCGCTGCGTTTGCTCATCCAGCCTTTACACCGCATATTTGCGGATTAGAACGTTAAATGGTTATGGATTCGATTCCCAGTCCAGGCACATTTTTCACCTGCGGCTGCATTTCACATCCCGTCATCACTTTACACTTACCATAAGTCCAAATGAACAATTGTTTAGCTAACAAATATTTGTAAAGTAGTTGGAGACTCACAGAGCGAGGTACTTACTATTACAGTAAATATTTCCCAAACAATCTTTATGTAATTGATGAAGTTGTAATATTTTGGGTCAGTTCCTATTTTTAGATTCCAGTAAAGGCGATGTAAATTATTGTTCATACTACGTTGAAATCACCGAATGATCATTCCCCGGAATCGTCACTTTACCGATACTGTCCACAAAACAATTTAACCGCGGTTCTAGTAATAATGGATTAATAACTTTGTGTGTACGGTTTACAGCGGAAATTGATTTGTTTAAGTAAGAAACCTACCGTGAACTCATCAATCTGACTACTAATTTCAACTTCTAACACGTTGGCATCGTGGTACAACATCGGAACAATGATACAGCATATTGTGATACAAAACGCACTCACAGTAATTGCACAATAAATAATTATTTGGCTATGTCTATCAGTCGATTCGCTGTCATTACAACGACCGCCCATATTTCTTAGTTCTTAGCAAATACTCTTTTTTAATTTATAAATCGTGCAATAAAAATATTTAAATGCAATCTATGTCAGTATAAATTAAACATGACCCCACAAACCACCATATTTTATATACGAAATAAAAAACGCTTGTCACAGAAATAGTTATTGCCGAAAAAAGAGTTCTTTAATGATCGTTATTATATATCATTAATTTATACCTTTACTCCTCACTCTCGAACAATAATTTAATATAATGATTACCGCTTAACTACATAGGTCCTTTTGGTTTAGGTTCTAGGGTTGGCGAACCAAACCCACATAGTTCCAATTCGACAAATTTTCGTTCGCAAAAATGGGAAATATGAATTTTAGCAAACACAAAATATGTTTGCCACAATCTCAAGGCTACGTATTTTCGAACGCTATGGGCTGATCTACGTTTGACCACAATGCGTTACGCAACGAGTTTTAAGGGAAATACCAAAATGGAATACCTTATTTTATTCGCGCATGATAAAGTCGTACGATAAAGGATTCATGCTTATGGCAACACCTTGATTGAAGATTTTAACTGCTTTATATGACGTCGGATTTGAAATTTCAAATATTTTTAAGTTTTTTAGAAAATACAAAATACAGTATCTCTAAAATCACAACTATAAATCATGGTTTGAAAATTTGGTCCAGAACTTCACGTTCACTTCGTGAAATTCCAAGCGGTAACAAGCACGTAAGTGGCACGACATTCTTAATGCAAAAAGTGACTTCTATGGTCAAAAACTATATATCGGTCCGATAATCTTAAAACTATCGCAATTGTCGTCCAACCACAATGTGCTATTGATAAAATACCATAATACAGAACTTGAAAATGTACGATAACATGCGATAAACAGCAGATACAACTAACTAGATACTCCACTGAGGCCGCTCGGCTTATGAACAAATTGTTTGTCAGCTAACCAGTTCAAGCCATAAACAAGCAGTTATGACTAACTCGCTGCTCCGCTGGGGCCGCTCGATTTAAGAACAAATTGTTTGTCAGCTAACCAGTTCAAGTCATAAACAAGCAGGTACAACTAACTCGATGCTCCGCTGGGGCCGCTCGATTTAAGAACAAATTGTTAGTTAGCTAACCAGTTCAAGCCATAAACAAGCAGCTACGACTAACTCGATGCTCCGCTGGAGTCGCTTGATTAAAGAACAAATTGTTTGTCAGCTAACCAATTCAAACCATAAACAAGCAGCTACGACTAACTCGATGCTCCGCTGGAGCCGCTTGATTAAAGAACAAATTGTTTGTCAGCTAATCAATTCAAACCATTATCAAGCAGCTACGACTAACTCGCTGGTCCGCTGGGGCCGCTTGATTTATAAGAACAAATTGTTTGTCAGCTAACCAGTTCAAGCCATAAACAAGCAGCTACGACTAGCTCGACGGTCCGCTGGTGCCGCTTGATTAAATAACAAATTGTTTGTCAGCTAACCAATTCAAAACATAAACAAGCAGCTACGACAAGTCGATGCTCCGCTGGGGCCGCTTGATTAAAGAACAAATTGTCAGCTAACCAGTTCAAACTATAAACAAGCAGTTACGACTAATTCAACTAGATGATCCGCTGGGACCGCTCGGTTTAACAACAAATGGTTTGTCAGTTAACCAGTTTATAAACAAACATATGTAAACCGTCCTTTAATGTGTATGTTGTAATGTGTCTAATGTATTTAATGTCCTTTAATGTGTCTAATGAATTAATATGTGCATTATGCAATGTTTTACAAGCATAAGTCTACGCCGGGAATCAAACACGGGTTTTTCAAATGAAAGTGGTATTCCCAAATCGCTGAGCTACCTAGGAGCTGTTGCTTGGCTTCTTACGGAACCTTACAAAGCGAACGAACAACAAGGCATGCGCAAAGATACGTCGCACTACCAACTCTATGAAATCGAAACATCTCGCGATACGTAGTTTTGCCAATTGGCAGTGTTGGGTATTAAAGGGTACATTTCTGCTGAGATTTACAACAAATTTGACACAATTTGGCTTTCTTGCTTAGATGTCGTTTATAATAATATGCGATAACCGCATGTACTGTGAAAAATTTAACCTAATACCGTCAAACCGTCAAGAGTTGTAGAAAATCCTAGCAATAGTCACGACTGGTTGTTGCCAAGTTGCCAATTCTTGCACACATTTGTTTAGTGAATGGGGCTATTTTCGTCACGTTACGTCTACAAGTTGGCTCTATGCAATCTTGTGTAACATAAAGATCTGAAACAAGTCTGTTTTCATGTTGCAATGTTACGGTCGATAACAATTAGATTTGACTAAGTTGAGCTAAAAATCGGCATTGTTCTATCACTGTTCATTGAAAGGACAGATATTAAAGACAAAACGTATTTTCCGGAATGTGGCTGTCAGTAAACGCAACAAATCTAAGGAATTGGAGGGATTTTTGAATGATATATCGAAATTTAATTTCGTTAAAAAGACCAACAAATTTTACTGCGTTTGTCAGACTCTGACGCTTTTATGAAAATGGGCATTGGCTCAGACAGTAACATTTAAAGTATTTACATGGCCAATTTTTGGTGTTATCTGTTCAACAGGCGTAGCAGATATATTGAATCCACCACTGCCAACAACCTTTTTGTTCAAAATGGTACAAAATACACATTGATTCATGCAGCAAAGTGTTGAAGAATTAGAAATGAAAACATATATCCAAATTATTAGCGATTAACCCTTTAACTCGTAATGTGTTCGACAACAACAAATTGCGTGAGAATGTGCTGCGTACTAGCTAAATTCGACGAATAATGCGCGATTGCACGCATGTTGTTGTTCGCTCGCTTTTCGAGGTGCCTTAAGGATCCGAGCAGAGAGGTACGAAATGTCTCAAAGGTTAGTAAACGTGACTTTCACTCGAGCGTTCGGAGTACGATACCTTTGTACAACCAAGAATTGTTCATCGACACTCGAATTTAAATTAGTTCCGGAAGTAAAGGATTAATAAATATTTAGTATACCACATACTTAATGCTTCAACACCTACCGCTGCTCAAGAGCAACAAATTACGTAGAGTGTGCTGTGCTAACGATAAAATTCGAGAATAATTCATGATTGCACGCATGTTGTCTTTCGCTCGCTTTTCGAGGAGCCTTACGGATCGCGAGCAATGTGTGCGAGACAGCTCATTGGTTAGTTAATGTGATTTTCTACCGAGCGTTCGGAGTTCGATACCTCGCGACGACCAAGAATTGTTTATCGGCGCTCGAAATGTAAAATGATTCCGGAAGTAAAGGATTAAAAAAATTTAGTACACCACATATTTAACCCTTTAACTCCTATCGTTGTTTGACATCAAGAATGTACATTTGAATGTGTTGTGTTAGCTAAATTCGATGAATACTGCAGATTGCGCACATATTGTTGTTCGATCGCTTTGCGATCCGAGCAATAGTGCGAAATAGCTCAATGGTTAGTAAACGTGACTTTGACCCGAGTGTTCAGAATTCTATAGCTTGCGGTGACCAATAATTATTGGTCGACACTCAAAGTGTAAATTAGTTCCGGAAGTAAAGGGTTAAAAACACTATAACTATCAAGCATCTGCTGGAAGGATACATAAAATTAATAGTTGTAATTTTTGTAGTGACATTATGAGAGCAACCGTCTGTCAAGTTTATAAAACATAGATATCATAAGTGCCCATATATAAGATAGGGGTAAGCTCTCTAAATGGTCCGATCCTCAAAGCTATATTTGCTTCCTACCCATCCCAAACGCCACAATCAAGGCGCGCGGAAAATTTAGCAATTTTATGAGCAGATTTTGCTATAATTTTAGGAAAAGTCGGGGAAAATTACAGAGACCATGAAACTTATTGGCTACCACCCTCGCCGCTTACAGCCTACGAACCAATCTCGCTTTTTAAGCCGACGGACCTTAGGCACCTATGATATATACGTATATATATATAATTTGATGTATTACAGTCGAATTTTACAACTTCAACTAAAATGTAAAACCAGATACGATTGGCAAAACTGCGACTATTCAAGCAATAATAGATAATTGTGTAAAAAATATCGAACTGATAGGTAGTCATTTTCCAAATAAAAAAAATCATGAATGACCCGACCGTCGAATAAATCGAGCGAATCAAAGTAATAACACTCAACTCATTAAATACGTATACCTTTATACTTATCACCCCAATTTAATGTAAATAATTACGTTATTTATTTCAAAATTTTAATTGGTCATTTAGTTCAACTTTTATTTGGAGATGACACAGTTTCGTATTTTGTTTAATTTTTAAAAATTATCGATCTGATCGCTGGACAAATCTGCTTAGAAATATCATATATTTTGTTGAATTCAATTACGGAAGGCAATTAGTAGTTCAGTTTGTTTGAACAATAAGTTGAAAAATGTGGTGTTATATCAGCGGGTTAAACTACTTAACAATCTTATAATATCAATAATGTATATCGAAGGTGGGGCCTGTGTCACCTTTATGGGCCAGTCGTTACAATATTAGAAAAAAGAACAGCTAGAGCGGGGGTTCGGGGGCAGTTGGGATATCCGCGGACGTCTGTTTCGGCTTTGTACGTGCCTTATATAGAGACTTTAGCTTAGGCTAAGACTAAGGCTAAGACTTAGTTTATCGAGAACGACGTAGCGTGCATTACACTTCTGCCCCTAAAAGTGACATTGACAGAAATAGGTTACATAAAGATCGTAAGTATATCGATGATAAGTTGAATTTTGTGTACGTGTGTATCCCAAATGATATCGAAGCATTGATGAGGTCTGATCAGTTAATGCATCATTTACGATAGGATGCTTGCGCCAGGGCCAAATTATGTCACGCGTCCAACTCAACTAGTTCGGGTGAACTATAGCTTAGCTGGACTGCTATGGTACATTTCTATAGCTTAGCTAGTCTTAATGTGACAAACAGGGAGTTTAGCTAGGCTCTGCGTTACAAACGGAGCGACCGGCTGAACTGTCAATTGAGAAATTTTATTTAGTATTGTGCTTAGTGTAATAGGATTTTGTTCTATAGTATTTTCACAGTAATTCTAAATTATATATTTGTTTTGATATATAAAATTAATGTTTTAAGCTGTATGCTGCTTTTGGCGCATTATTTAGAAACGTATAGAAAAACGTAATGTTCGCGGACTAAATAGTCTCTGGCTTAAGTTATAGGGCTCAGCTGAACGCCTCGTGACAAAACCACAGTCCGGCTCGACACTCGATGACAAATGCATAACCTAGCTAGGCTATTCAAAATTTTAATAGTCGAGCTGGACTGTATGCGTGGCATAGTAACTAGCCCATTTGAACGCGTGACATAATTAGGACAATTCGCACGCATCTTATTGTAAATGATCCATAAGGGGTTAATGTTTACTTGTTTTGTTTTGTTTTTGCATATCGATAGCTAACTGCTGTGGCATCAGCATCGTAGTTTATATGGTCGCCACGTGAAATATATACAACAAAAAATATTCGAGGAATTTACCTTAGATAATAATATGAAATCCGGACTAACATTGGTCGGACAGTACCTGTAAAATAGGAAACGTTAATTTTGTACCTAAATTTGTTTGTATGTTGTCTGCTTTTACTATTCTCTACTAAAAAGCATTAAAATGGGTTTTTTTCTGGACGAAAATAAAACACAAGCCTCGATGCTGGCTGGTTTCAACGAAAACGCCAAGGGCAATAACCAATAATAATTCCTAGCCAGCATAGGGCATTATATAACTTCTAGTTACTAGCTATGTAATTAAAACTGAGCTAGACTAGCGAGCGAAGTTTCTTCAAATAGCGCACAATTGTACAAAAATTCTTCTTGACCGTCTATTGGTCGCATAACTCTTCACCGAGTTGATGGATTTTCGCAAATTGTTTATTCGACTCTCGTGTATGGAACGTAGTTGCGTAGCTAGCTCTGTGCTTGCGCTTCTCCGATTATTTCCTAAATTCTCACAAAACCGACAGGTGGGCTAACCAACTTTTTTGGTTATATATAGCTCTTAATAGTGATATTGGATCGAACTTGGAGACAATAATGCACAAGAATTCCCTCATCGTTACTTTTCTTTTATGCATTTTTTCTCCGAGCTGCCGTTTCCAAGCCATGACCAAAATAAATGACTCGAAAAAAGTGAAATCATCAATACATTGAAAAAGAAAATTTCCTGCTTTGATTGTGGCGTCACTTTTGCATTAAATTCGTCCTCGATTATTTAACTCAATACCTAGTTAGGTTCAATGTGTTTTACCCTTAGGGTAGTACGGAACAGTGGGTTGGGCATAATTTGCTAAACTTATAAATTTTATGATTTCGTCTGTGTGATCATTTGAGGAAGAAATAAAGGTCCTATAATTTTGACTCTGAGTAAAATGGCTGTAGCGTTGCGATTACATATTTAGTAATTTACAGTGCTTTGTAGGAATTTTTACAATTAGCAATTTATACATAAGTAATTTGGGGGTTTTTCAAAAAATTTTTGCAAGAAAATCAGTTTAATATAGAAAATAACCGCGTGCATATATAATACGTCAAATTTGTGAAATTATCGAATATATCCTAAAAATAGATTAACTTAGAATTTAATTTATATATATATATATGGGTATTTTATTAAGTGTAAATAATATTATATTGAAATGAGTATGATAATTAAGAGTCTTTTGTGTTACCCAGTATCAAATAGAGCATAAATTGGCAAGTGGTTTACAAGAATTCCTTCTGCCCTGTCGTACATTTACTAGAGTTTAAAGTTGAACCCAAAAGTACGCGATAGTTTTTGCGGTAGATGTGTATAGCTTAGTGTAAGGCAAGTTACCCCGTTAAGTCCTGTGTAAACTCCGCTCCCGGAGAGCGCATGTGCCCCAAGCATCGTTTACAACGCCGACGAAGCAAGAATATTTTTCGAAAAATTAGAGAAAATTGGGAAAATTTGGGAAGTATAGGTACAAGTGTTCACAAATTGGAGAAAATTTTGGGATGATATCGATATAAGTCTTCTAGGACAGCATGAGTCGACAATTGTTAAAACCCACTTGATCTTTAGTTAAATTCACTGTTAAAAAGCAAAATATATATTATTATGAAGCCGCCAAGCAAACGATACAATTGTTCGCTGTGTCTGAACGATTTTCGCTTCATTGAAGCATTACATAAATCAGTTTCACAGCTACAAATTGAGACTTTCGAGGTTGAATCGCAAGGCTCGTAGTTCACCGTTACACCGGGACGGAATACGGTGGCGTTGCAACTTCGAATAATAAATGACAAATCTGTAATCAAACTAAAATAAAAATTATTTAAATTATATTGTATTTTATATAGTTACACATTCGCATTTACATATCAAATGTTGCTAACTCAAGCGCCTGGCATTTTAAGTAAAAGCAGTAAAAGCAGTTTCTGACAAATGGTTTAGTCGCATTCACGCTATGCTTTGTATAAGGTTTAGTGTTTAGCTGAAGTTTAATTATTTGGCATCAGGCTTGGTTATGTCTAACTGGCATTTGGAGTGGTTAGAATTCGTATAAAGAAATTAGCTCAAGCTAAGATTAAGGCTTAGACTTCGTATATCGACAAAGGCATAACCTGGATCTAGGTAACTCCACTCAACTAGGATTTGGTCGGGTGGACTCAGGTTTGTATAAATTATGCGTGAGTAAACGTAAAGTGACCCGCCAACCATCCTATTTTGTCATTATCGATATCGAATCGCCAATCCTTGTTACGGAAAAAAGGCTTAATTTCATTTGGTTTTTCGCTAACCCAAAATTCGCAAAATCAAATTCAAGTGCCAGAAATTAGACCTTGTGTTCGAACAAAATTTCGGCGATTTCAATTTGCAGAAATTCTGTTCCCTAATGCATTAGCATTTAAATTTGGATTATTGAGTGTTTGCGAACAAATTTAGTGCAAAAGTGACGTCACAATCAAATCGACAAATTTTCGTCCTCAAAAATTTTGGAAATTCTACTTTATTTTGATTTTGAAATTTTACTTGATTACGAACACAAAATGGTCAGATTTCAGTGGCGTGCGCTGTGTTCGCGAACAGTTTTACGCCGAATTTCAATTTACCAAAAAGCGTTGCGTAACAAATTTTATGCAAAAATACAAAAAGGATGGTTGGCGGGGTCAGCTTAAGTTTACTAGCGCATTATATGTGATAGTTATAGACCTAAGTAATATCTTAAAATACATGTATTTTTGAAGTAACCTGGAAAGCGGAGAATTGCAGCCTTTACATTTTAATGTCTATACATCATGTACAAGCAAAGTGTAACAAATTTCAGTTTCCCATCAACACAATCAATTTCTGATCGAATACCGCGCTTCGCTACAATTGTAAAGCCAATTTTGAAGCAGCGTTGACTTGCCGTGTCGAATTGTCTCGTTCACTTGGTTACATAAAAACAGACTATCTTGAGTTGAAAAAACCTCAAGGGAGTTAAAAAACCTCAAGAGAGTTAGAAAAAACAGACTCTCTTGACTTAAACTAAACCCATCGCTTTTGCTGTCGCCAACTGATTCTGCTCAGTGTTTTTGAACGTTAGAAATTTGTGATGCAAGAAAAATTATTATCAATACTTAAATAATGGAAGTTTATAAGCAAAATTAGCTTCGTCTGACTTTCGGATGAGTTATGTTTTGACACCAAAATTTGAAACGGTCCACGAAACTTCATGCGGGGTACAGTCCAACATAAATATTTTTAAATAAAACTTACCTTGAACAGTTACTTGAATTCTGACACAAGATTCGTTACACTCCAATTTTGAAATGCTTTGAAATTCAAATGCATTCGAATCACGGCAGTGCTCGGATACCTGAGGAAGATTATAGTTTCGTTCAAAAACGTCTTTCGCAAGTCGTTTTGCCTCCGCATGCGTTTCCGACGGCAGCGTTGACATACATGCATAGCAGTTGATAGCTACAGCACCTGAAAAAATCTTTTGCCGATTTTAAATTTATTAACCCACAAAAATCTGAAGCCACAAAATCTCATGTGTAAATACATATTGGAAAAAGATAACATTCTTTCGTTCACAGCATATTGAAGAATCCGAGACATGCTGTATGAACCAGATGTGATGGTTCAGGGTCGATAGAGTTAGTCACGACAGCAACTGGGTTCTGGTTGTTCCGGATTGCACAAAATACAAAATACATTCGAGCAGAGTCATAGTTAGTTCGTAAGCTAAAACGCATAGTATGCTATAATTTGACAGCTATCGAAAACAATGTAACAGTTTCTTCTAGTAAATTCTGTATGAACTATTTAAGTTACACCTTCGTTTGGAAAGTTAATATACTATAATTTTTTACCTGGCCAAATAAGCATTTTCGTGTAAACGGTACATAAATTATTAGTTTTCGCGTTTATACCTCCGGAGTGGATCTTTAGTAGAACAGCTTATTGCGTTGCGCGTGAGCTGCGGGACAGTACTTCGACTAATTCTTGGCAGGTTTAGGATACGATGCCTGGCGTGCGGTTAACGAACATATCAAAGACGGCACAACTTGCATGCAGTTTATCACCTTGGCTCTGGCCGTCACTTGCATACAAACAAACTTAGATATTTATTCAAACCAACATTTAAAATCCGCACAATCCTATAACATCACAGCTGCAAACTGCAAAACGTGCGACATGTGTGCTTTTCGCAAATACCGTTGGGACATAGCACACTAAATTTAAGAAAAATACGTAGTTTTTATACCAAATCCACAGCCTTATGGAAAAAGAAGCACTGCCCATTATGCTATTTTACCGCAAAGATATAATCCCTTAGTTATGCCTTTTACTAATTTTGCCTATATCTAACCTGAAGTTTGATATGCCGACGATCCAAACGATTTTCTGCTCGTTTCTGCATTATAATGTTATCTAGTATAATGGCCATCTATTACATAGCTAGGCAAGAAGATACTTGTATTTGGTTTTGTTTGTTTTTGTTCTTTTTTCAAATTTATCGTTAAAGTTCAACAACTTTTACGGTAGTTGGAAATTCGCGGACCTAGGCGACTAGGATGAATTTCTTAACTATAAAATTTGCGTTTTCAGTGGGTGTACTGCTAAAATTTGCCAAAGATTTTGGGATTGACAAAATTAAAACGCGAGATAGGTAAATATATATAAATATACCTATATAGACCCAAAAAAGATGTAATTAATTGAAGTAATATATTTCGAATAACTAACTTGAGCAATGATTTATCATCACCATTAGTAGCAAGTAAATTGTTAAATGTATCGTATGTTCCATGATATAAATGCTGGCAGTTTCAAATAATTATATATTTGATTGATCAGAGCGATTCACGTTAGCTTTCACGCATAGCCATAGTAGTGCTCTATTTTTGCTTTTAGTAATATAATATTGTAAATTAAAACCTATATCTATGCAATATTTGTTATATGACACTGCAACAACTATAATACAACATTATAACTGCAAGACTTGCCTTAATTTTTTTTATTCGTTCTCCTTTGAAATGTCTAAGTGGTATGTTATTGTTTCTGCCAGGTAAACTAAGTAAAGTTATACATATAGTGACTAGTTGAAACGGAAGTCTTGAGATATATTCACAAATTTGTGCTAATTTTCAAGAAGGGAATTTATGCTCAATGCTGAGCTCAGCTCTAGAGATCATCCGACCCGAGCCTTCATTAATATATGATCAGAAAGAACCGAGTCGAGCCCAATATTTGTTTTTAAGTATCGAGCCGAGTCTAAAGATCGGTCTGTGAAAGGTGAGCCACGCCGAGTCTTGTGTGTCTGGAAAAGCTAAGGTCGGCACTTAAAAGCTCTTTGCTAAAACAACAAGTAGAGTTATGACAATTGAAACAGTCAGCCTTCGGCAAGATCAGACGCGACTATATCGGTTCGACTTTTATAAATCGTATAGGTATAGCTTGTCTCATCGGTAGAGATTTTTGGAAACTTGGTGGGCGGGTCCACATCGATTTTGAATGGGCCGGCTGAGCCTGAAATTTTTGACCCGTTCTCATCTCTACCGGACATTGCTCTGGAAGGGCCCTAGCGAGCTTAAAAATATGTCTCTTTGTTACCGCTGGTGCTAATGCTAAGTTCACATATGACTTGTAAAGAAACATGAAAAGTTTCAGGTCATGCTTATATCCTGTAGTTTAGCACTATAAAATGCCATCTTACAACTATAATTACAATTAAAAGCAAGAATTCGAATTGACTGTCGACAAGAAAATTACACACAAACCATGGGTGCTGACGCTCCGACGAAATCTCAGGGAGGTAGGCGGGGTTCCATCCGGGTGTACTGAAAAAAATTGACGACCTCCGCCCACCCCCCCCCCCCTTCGGCAAGAACCAAAATTTTCCCAATTTTACCCACAGTTTAGGCCATTTTCACCCTACTATTCTAATGTTTTCCGGAGGAGATGGTGGTTCGGGGTACCAGGGAGTTGGACCTGGGCCTTTGCCCACAGAGGGATAACCCTCTAAATCCCAGCTTCGCATGCATGATCTAATCGTTAATACTCAGAACATTTACAGCATACTTAACTCACTCATTTTTGATCGAAAATTTTGAATGAAAAGATTAGGATCGTTTTAAAATGAGAATTTCCTATTTGGCATGGAGTTTATTAAGCTACAAGCGCTGGGCATGTAAAAATGGATTATAATTATTATTGATCATTTTAAATCAGAACAACTGGGATTTATAAAATTGTTCCAAAGCATAATATATCTATCTGGCCCCTCAGCGTGACTTATATACGTCGTGTAGCAATTTCTTTATCTAATCTGTGTCTTAATCTCCGCATTATGATTTGTCGTGTGTGACTATATTTGCAAAGGTCAGTTTAGGCAGCAGTCACAAGTACTGTTTATGTGTTCACTAATTCCATTAGAAATACGATATTTTCGGCAGGACTGTTTCGACTGATAAAACAATTTAAATATTAGTCATTTTAAGCGTTTCCCGGCGAATCGACCAATGCGTAAAATATATAATAAATTATCTCTGTCTACCTTTCTCATTTTTCTGTTGTTGCTTAGACATTCGGCTATACTAGATTTTGAATGAACAATAGAAATGAAATTTTTTGTTAATTTTTGTTAATTCTTCGGAATAGAACCTCTTGAATCTATCTGAAGTTAGGGTCATAAAACCGTCTTAGTATAGCTATGGTTAAGTCTCAGATTTGGGCTTAGTATATTTGTGGAAGACGGCATAGTTTTATATAACTTACTCCCCTTAGTTTTACTTTGACTGATTTTGTTTATTTCGAATAAAAATGAACATGACTTGGGAATGGATTGGAAGAATTATGACACACATTAGTTTTCTTTGTCGGGGACAAGTATTTCTATAGAATGTATATATTGTCATTCAGTTTGAAATTGAGCTGCGTATTGATCTTTTGGCTTTCGGAATCTTTGCCTCTACTAGCTCAATTGACATTTTTAAAATATGGTCATGCTAGTTGTATACCAAGCAACTTCACTATACAAGTTAAGTTGAAATGTAGCAATATTTTTTTAATATTTGACAGTGTGCTTCAACATAAAGGCTCAAAATCTAACATTAAAATTCTATGATTTTGATCGTTTTTAGTCAATAAGCATAATATTAATAGGAAACGTTGCCGGATTTTCATAAATTCTTTTATACATTTCGTTTTTAAAATTAGGCTTTTATGAATCCTTCACTATATTAGGACAACCAAGATAGCGTTGGCGACCAGCCTCACTTCATCTAGCCTAAAAAATTGGTTATTTTAAGTGGTCCTTATGTAATCATGCAACCTACTAAGTAGCATAAATGCTATTGCAAAGATGAAATGAAGCAGTATATATTTTTTTAAATTCGAACACAATAACCTCATCACCGGTTTCTTTCAAAGTAGCTAACATAGAATTCTGCGATTTTGTGAGGTTCAGATTAGTAGTTTATTCTATTTCAAAACAACGATGCAGCAAGTGTCGAATTCTAACGATAGTGTTTGAATAAGTTTAGATAACTGATTATCAAGCACAGCGGGCCGAAAGCTGTCAAATTTATGCGTCTTGCGTACCGTCAAATATACATTTCCGTTGTGATTGCATCTACAATTGTTCTGAAACAAACACCAATCTAAACAATTTTTCATATATTATTTACGTAAAGTATGTTTTTATTGCTTAAGCAACTAATAAGCTGAATCATTTTCCATGAATTGATATTTTTAAATGCCTTATATACATTATAACATATGTGAACAGTGATTAATATTGTAGACCGTAGAACACAGAAAATCTAAAAAACCAAGAATCGATTCGTAAATGGACAAAATAAAAGAAAATCTATACAACACTGCGTGATCATTGTGTATTACCTTCAGCATTACTCATGACAAGAATGATAGGCATGACACGTGTTACCGTGGTAACCGAATATGGAACATGACATACAAATTATATATGTATTTATATATTTATATATTTTATATATTTATATATTTATGTAGTTGTCTAGCTTTGCTTACTACGAAGCATTATAAGATCAATAATTGAAGTTGGCCAGTCTAACCTTCACTAAAGTTACTGGCACAAGTATTAATGCGGAACAATACATGTCATGACAATAAGGATACATGTCCATGACCCGCAGAACAACTTGATCCCCTGCCTATGCTAGAATTAGGGCAATTCAGTGGTTTTGTTAAGCTTTCGTGAGTTCAGGCTGGTGTTCCCATACTGAAGTGATATGTCGCTAGTTGTGTTTTAAATCCTAAAGTTAAATCTTATAGAAAGTTTATATAAAAATGTAAGGCATCCAATTAATGTTGTAATTTGTAGTCGAGCTCATTGTTTAAACACCTTTCCCCCAAACAATTCACTACATAAAAATTAGAGCCAAACTAAGTATGAAGTCGAGTAAATGAAGCATAGATATGTGGAAACGTTGTTGCTCTACGACTCACGTACACTGTTTCGATAGATTGTATAATCTAACCGGATACTTTTGGCCAGCGACTTTGTGTTAAGCTAAGGCTTAGTCTAACTAAGGCTTATTATTAGGATTTTGGAATTACCATAGGCCTTTAGTAGGAATAGGTGTAACACAATAGCTCGTGAATGGATTCAGCTAATTTTAACAAATTCGAAACACCTATTCAATACGACTCGAAAGATATATATTATTATGCATGTATTGAAATTTTTTTCCGAAAATGATGACTAGCAAGGGAGCGGTTGGCATGCAAAAATCAAAAAATTGATTGCTAGACTTGTCACTACTATATTTTACTTGAATATTTTCGTTATTTCTATAGAACCTTGAACATGAATATAACTCTAACTCTATGAACAGAACCATATACTGTGCACGACAAAGGGAAAAAGATGTAACAAGTGCGGGGCAGCTATTGTAATTGTACGTATCTATATAATATCTCATACGTGCGTGCGCCTAATAGATAATGGTTGCCCCACAGTTCTGACACCCTGAAGCAGATTTCTCCCACCTCATCACGGAAGACAGGTACCCTAAGCCACGTCACCCCAGCGAGCGCCAAAAGCCTGACGCATGTTTTACAAATTATGAGCAAAATTACAAAATTAGGTCGCACGCTGAAATCTGACCTTTCAAAAACAGATTTCTCTCACCTGACCCTTGACTACCCGCACCCGAAGTCACGTCAACCCCGCGCGCGCCAAAAACCCGCGGAATATTTTACCTATGAGCAAAATTACAACATTAGAGTGCCGGCTTAGTTCTGACCCTTGAAAACAGATCTTTCGCCCTGACCCCTGTGGACACGCACCGAAACCCATGTCACCGCCGCGAGCACCAAAAGCCCGCGGAATATTTTACCTATGAGCAAAATTACAACATTAGAGTGCCGGCTTAGTTCTGACCCTTGAAAACAGATCTTTCGCCCTGACCCCTGTGGACACGCACCGAAACCCATGTCACCGCCGCGAGCACCAAAAGCCCGCGGAATATTTTACCGATTATGAGCAAAATTTTACAGTTTGCACTAACAGTTAATGAGAATAGGAAAAATTTTGGTTATCTCCTTAGCTAACCCCAATCTCGTGGTGCACCTCCCACCTGTCGCGACTATCTACCGCGACCTAAGCCCACAGATCTTGAGCACGTACGTATAATCAATATTCTATAGAATTGACACATTGTACTTGAAAAGATTTCATTATTTCTGCAAAAAATAAATAAAACGCATCAAGTTCTTAAACAATATTTCCGAACTCAGCGATGTCACTTTTCGAAGAACAGAATTTTATTACTAAAAATTTTTTTTAACATTTGGTAGAAATGGTGGAAATGATTAATTAAACTGACTGATTAAAATTATTCACAAGACCATTGGTTAGTTTAAAATCATTTGGTTTTAACTATTTGTTTGACAACACTGAGTGGCGATAATTAAATCTCAGAATTTTTATCGGCGAAAATTCCTAAGTGAGCTTTTTCTTTCTACAGTGGAGATTAGAATAAAATCAAAACTATTTTCATTGGTTTCGCATGGATAGAAAACGCTGTGGCATTTAAAGATGTTTACTCAAAACGTTACCGAATTTAACATGTATCGTTGTAAAAATCATTTATACAGAATTTTGAAATATCCTTATCTGAAATTACAAAGGTGCCTGTTTTTCAGTATATGATGTTGCAATGCAATGTGCTTTATTAGGTAAGGTTCCCAATCTCAAAGAACAAAAAATCACGAATCGCTTGATAACTTGAGGTGACCACTACAACCTAAACCGCCACATCTTCAAAATTTGGAGGGTAACTATATATTGATATTTTGTAAAAACTAAGTCCTATCGTTGTATGATTTTAGCATTAGGTTCGTACACCATCAGGTGCGTGCATTATTAAACTTTTATGTATGCGTAACATAAGGCGCAAACACACGTTGGCCTCAGCAACCGAACCCTAATTGCATTGTTAAAAGTGGCCTTCGCAAACCAAAGAGCTGTCTAGAACTGCCGACCGATTTCTTAACGAACCTCGCATAGCGAGCGAATAACAACGCACGTGTAACCAGATACTATAAAACCAAACTCAGTTAACGCAACACTGCATAATACTTACTGCTGTCTTTTGATGCCTGCGGAGGTGCGCGAGCACCTATGGTTTGGCCGCGTTAAGGAGGCATCACGTGACCTGTCAGAGCTTAGCCGGGGATAGGGGGAGATGGTCGAAGTCTCAGGATGTTGGGGTAACCCCACCGCCCTATGACCAAGTATGGATAATATAAAATAGGGGCCCTAACAGATGTTAGAATATGGTGTCCTTACTGTTAAAACGCTGGTTTTCAAAAGTGTCGACTCCTTGCTGCTGAGCCAGCAACTAATAATGCTGCTAGAACATGTGGCTTCAATGGACATTGCAAATCCAAATAAAATTATAACAATGATAAGGCACGATTTAAATTGTATATTACATACAGCAACAAATTGCCTAAAATATTCATGAAACTATAAAGCTCAAAACGCAGTATAACTCAACTTCATCATGTGTTATTGTAATATGTTACCATTTTACTCTAGAAAGGACTGGATTTTAATTTTTATATAGTTATCCGATAAGAATCGGCTCCATCACGAATAACCGGTATATATTCTATAAATATGATAGATAACCTTGATAAATCGAACGTCGTGCAAAGTTTGATATGACATACTTTTGGATCACGAGACTCAAACTTTTTATTGTGCTTTTTCTAAATTTGGATTTGTAGATGGGTCTATACACAAATTTCGAGTTCTCATTGTAGATATACGAGGGTTTGTAACAAATACTTTGGGTGGAGGACATAGAGAACATTTCGTGCAATAATCCGCTATGGTGGAATCTGTTATAAAATTAAAGTCATATTCTGTGGCTATAAAAGTGGCCTGTTTCACATCGGAGAACTTAGCGTTGGATAAGTATTTTACGACGCACGCATTGCATTGAATTCATGTAGCATTTAACAAGTTTTAACCGGAGAGGCGGATCTAATAATTAGGTATTGGCTACGAGCCACGCCCACCAGTTAGCGTTTAAGAGAAATCAAATATGTTCGTCGTATCCTTATGGATTCTCGCCAAAAGCAAACAACAGCACATTTACATACGCCGCAATACATTACCACATGAGTTAACAACATACAACTTCGCTATCTACTGTGGATCGTTCCAATTGGGACTATTGCGGTTAAAGGGGCTCCGTCGTGCGGTATATTCAATTTCGGGATCTCAAAAAGCAACACTCGCTTTTCATAGTTGTCCTTACAGACGAGCAGAATGTTATTTACTCGGTGTCACCGCTGAGATTAATTCAAACTTATGTTTACTCTTGTATAGTAGACTGAGGCACATTTAACACCAACATTGAAATATTTTAAATGGATTAAAACGTCGGAGTCTACTAAGTGGGCAAATTTAGAACTAATCATAGAGTATGACACACACTCGGACACTCAGAGTTTACGGCCGCGCTACCAAAGATGAGTTCTCGTTTATAAAAAATTAATTTGATTTTTAACTTTCTTTTAAATGTCATCTAAATAGGTACAGATAAACACACTGGGGACTGTATGAGGGCAAACATTTCAAAGGCTATCTGACTGGAAAACATCCGAAACCAGCATGACTCAGCGATGGCCGCGTTTTCACGCCGCATGCACACTAAAAGAATGTTATAAATTAAACAATAAAAACGATATAAATATATAAATTCAAACTCTCAATTCTAACTGATAACCTGCCACACTTTTATATGATTCTAATAGCGATTGTTTTTTCCTCAACTGAACTTGAGGTAACGATTGAGCAAAATTCAGGACATTGAAATACGTTCTTCGCTTAGCCCATATTCGATCACATTGATTGGGTCCACGTCTGGGCACTAGCCGAACTAGTGCGTCGCGTTGCAATGTACGTTATCACAAATGTGTAATTCTATGCGGGAAAGTGTAAAATGTCATGAATTTTATATTAATCCTAAAATACAAGATTACATAACAGCAGATTGCAATATTTTTGCTTCATTACATTGAGAAGTATATATACAAAATGTAGAAAAAAGAGAAGCTATTGAATATGAATGTATATACAGTTTGTAGGCATAGCAGGGATTACAGAAATGTGCTGAACCCACAATCCAGGCTCGTCTGATTTATGTGCCCACTACGTGCTCAGTAAATATATCAGAAGCACGCTTCTGTGTGCAGTGTAAGACGATAGTGGGACTGCCATTGTTATTATGGTCTATGTGAGACTCTAGGTATATATTCCAAAGTTGAAATGTAAGAAAAGAGTAATTTTTAGGGATACGCAGTGCCCGGTTCTGTAAAGTTGTAAATCATTATTATGATAGGGTATTATTTGGTTTCGGTGTTATCGGCGTCAATAAAAATGCTATTAAACCTTTGGGTTGAAAACCCTATATCACATCAGACATTAATTCAGGGTCCTCTGTTGCGATAGTTTGAAGTGTTTAATAGAAGGGCAATAATTTCGTGTGGGCAATTGAGCAACGTGAAAACCTAGTCACGGTGGTTAGAAGCTCACGATAGTCTCGTCTCTATGGGGTTGCCGGATTACGAGAGCTTCTTCAAAATACACCTATCATGACAGCTATTTTAAATGTGAAAAAATATGTATTGTATTATTAAATTACTTAGCTAGTAACGTATCATATTATATATGATCGGTCTAGTTTTCCAAGCACAGTGTGTCCTTCAACCAAACGGTCCCAGCGTAGCATCTAGTATATAGTTAAGCTAAACATCGAACAAAATGGTGGTGTAGCAACGCTTGGAATGTACTTACATTTCCAAAACCTATAGCGTCATTGCTGGCTGTAATTACCTATTCTAGAACAATTCAACGAACAAATGGCGAAAATACTTGTCATTACCGTCATACTAGCAACACCACGAACGATGATGCTACAACAAGGAAATTGTTCTCAACTATCATCAAATCATGGACATCGTAACGCATCTTACAACGGTGACAATTTGCTCACAGACAACTACCGTCGTCAATTCCATTCTATGAAGTTAGAAGCTCGTAATTATGATTATCACAATTACACTGTGCCACGTGAAGCAACCGCAAATACTGGCCATATTTTTAATCCAAAACGGGATATCAATAAGAAAATAAAAACTCTGATCCCTAAAACGCATGGTAATAATAATAGTAGCAATTGGACAGTAGTGCTGATCGGCGATTGTATCAATACAGTCGTTGATATATTTTATCTTATTGAAGATACCGAAGCAATGAATCAATCACAATTTGATACGATAAAATATTTCGCTGCTAACCTTTCAGCTAAAATTATCAATATCGCCAACGAAAAACACCATCTTTGTCATCATAACTTTTCTGATCTTCATGGTACACCAACAACAACAGTTGATCATAATCGTTATAATGAATCGATGATGACAGGAAGTTCAGCAAATTGGCCATATCGACTCCGTGTTAACATCGCAACCTTTGGTAGCCATCGACAATCTGTGTCGTCACTTTTTCAAGCACCGTTCTGTAATATTGAAAAGGAATTTAGTAAAATAAAGCCGAAACGTCAAAAATCATCATATATTTTTAGGGCAATTTCGGAGACAATAAATAAAATTAATAATAACAATAATAATAATTATGAAGATAATGATGATGAAGCTAATAGACGAAGACGTATTATAATTGTGATCACACGTGGAATTGACGCTGAGAAAAATAAATACCCTGCTCGGCTCAATAAGACTACAGCAACTGCCTATATTGTTGCAGTAGTGGTTGGCGAAAAAAAGAATACGAATTATCTTAAGAAGTGAGCTTCTTTCATGATATATTCATGCTGGGGCGAGGTACACACTCCTAGGGCGGATGTCGGGTGTGAAAGAGGAGGAGAGTAGGTAATCGTCAGGCTGTGGGCGGTAGGGATTCCGTCAGGAGGATAGGCTTTTAAAATCGTTTGAAAATCAAATTTTCAAAATTTATTAGCACCCATTTTACCAATTTTCCGCTAACTTTCGCAAATTTTCCCCCAATTTTTCCCAATTTCTCCCAATTTTTGCCCAATTTGTGCGAATTTTCGGCTCACCGAGTGGCTGGGTACGGAACCACAGGGAGATCACACGACCTCCCGGAGAGTGGAGGATGGGATACCGGTGACGCCTCGAAGGGGGCCGAGCCTCATGGGAATAATTCCGCCTGTCCCCCTATGCGCATGTACGTATATATTCTAACTCAAATCTTAATTTCAGGTAATTATGAATAATTTTAGACCAATAAAGTAAATGTTTCTCTGGAATATTACTAATTCTCATAGCTTTGTCGTTGATTATTGGACTATGTCTCTTGAAATAGCTTTTTGGGAACATATCGGGTCGGGTCTTAAAATTTCAGCACATTTGTTACGAATAACTTTATACTAATCCAAAAACATCAACCCGGAATTTATATGGCTAACTCTCACAGCTTATCACTGTTGATTTTTCACATTGAAAAAAGAGTTAGCCAAATTTTATGACCGTAAAACCTAAACTAGTTTAAATAGATGTGTGATATTTTTTATATTATCGATCTCGAAATTTCTCGTATTAAGTCTTTTTGTGAACGAAGTGGTAATTATTGAGGTCTTTGCTAATTATTGATTCACGCTTACAGAATGTTTCTCAATATTAAAGATACAGCGGCAATTTTGGCACATGGCCCAGCTGGATGAGGCGCTTCAAAAATATCTATTTCGGGAATATTTCCGGCGAATTGCGATTTTGATGGTGCCCATGGTAAAAAGTTTCGAAAAATTTTATGCGGCTTGGGCTTAGACTTAGGATTTACGATTTTACATAAGTAGATAGATGAATGATGATATAGGGTATAAAAGTCTTGACTAGACTTGAACGGCCTTTTTCAGCGCCCCATATCCAAGTTTAGTTCAATTCAGCAATACTTTTCACAATTCCTACAATATTGATAAGCACAGATTACGTCTGTTCTCCTCATAATCTCACTGTTCCAAAGAATGTTTTTGGTAAGTACTTTAAACCCGCCTGGTCGACGGCTAGCAAGTGGTTCGTAGCCTCTGGCTTAATTCTACAATATGTACGCAAATTATTGTCTGACACGCCTATTCTAAATAAACGGGAGGAGCGTATTCACAGATTTGAGAGCGTCTGCAAACCATGAATCGATTCTGTTAATTTTCACACCAGTTGACCATTCGAAGCTGTTGACCCGTTTATGCCGTTCGAATGATGTAGAAAACATTTAACATTTATGTAGACAAAAAAATGGTAATGGTAACAGAAGCAATGGTAACACAAAAATTAAAAAAAAGCCCAGAAATATCGCCAAACTTTAAAACTTCTGAACCGAGTCGAATGGTATTAAAATTTTCCTGTACCTTTAATACTGACGATTTTCGGGTTAGAAATTCTAGTAAAGACTTCTACAAATCTTTATAAATTGGGCTCCAGGAATAGCTGAAAAGCTCATGGCATAAAAATTTTACAGATTTCGTTTTTGTCAGCTGCGCGACTGTGAAATTGTTTCCGGCTTAGTTGGACTCCGAATGTAACATCTCATTTCACGTGGCGCGCGGACGGATGGGGCCGTATAAAGGTGGCTCCAGGGGGTCAGAGCCTTAAAAAGCGTAACTTCCATCCCTATGAATACCTATGTCTTAAGTGTTCCTCAGCAATTGCGTATCAACCCTCGCATTGAATCAAAAGCCAAGCTAATTATCAACATTATTACTGATTTTAAATATGAATTAATGATGAACTTAACTATGATACGTTGTCGTTGAACAGACCACATAGTGTCGATGGAATCTTTTCGGTGAATTAAAGACTTCCGTCATCAAAATACTTAAAGTAGCAATGTTGCTGCAGCCAGTTCTTCTCCACTTAGGACTATGTACTGTATCAGATAAGATCTTGATTAGGCAATCGTTCGACTAGCGTAGTATTGTAATATTAGGTCTGCATCCTTTCAGGTCATATAATCATATATATACATTTAATTTTTCTCTACATTTAAATTCGACACTCCTTGTCTCGAACTATTTACCTACATACATATTATAGGTATATATAAAACAAGATTGTTTTACATTTTATTTCAGCTATTCAGACTTGTTCTTCGTGTCAAACTTTTCAATGCTTTCATCAATGCCGACAATTATAGCACCGCAAATACCAATAGCTCTTGCCGATTGTGTGAAACAAGGCCGACCAACAGGTGAATGTCAACCAAACCATGCTCACTCAACTGAGTGCAGTCGGTTAAC
>JASANE010000187.1:0-13629 GCA_030248225.1 Trileptium ribeirensis | reverse complement strand
TACTTGGTTCATTTTACCTATTGCTCCGTGTAGGAAGACATTAGTAAACTAGTTACTAAATCAATAATGCTAAGTAAACAGTATGTGTTTGGAAGTCATACAGTGCGATATTTTTAATTATATACTTTTCTTACGAATAATTGTTTTACCCGTTTAATATAATAATAGTGTTATTATGATGGGATTACGGTTCACAATTATTCGGGGACCACAGGAACGCAGAAACTGTAGGCGAAATTTCTCACAAATTACTATATATACTCTGAGGACATTTTGTTCCACAAACTTGTTAATAATCTATTCAAGGGGGGTTATGGTCTTATACTGGATTGTAGTTCACTAACGTTACAAAAAAAAGCTACAGGCGATGTGTTTATTTCGTTGTAGGACAGATAAAAACAGTGGTTAGGCGAAAATTTTTTAAGCCCGAAGTGATAAACTGAAGAATCAAAAAAATTTTCAATTCCTGAAGATGTAGGGTAGAGTGAAGTAAATTGTTGCCACCAAAACACCAAAGATTCCGCTATTGGGCTCAATTTTCGGTCTTAGCCAAATATCCTCTAACAAAGTAATAAACTAATGGTTCAAATCATCTTGCTCCCTAAAATACTGTTGACCATTATTAGGCGGTCAAAGCATTATTTCCGCAGAAAATGCCAAAATATCTATTCGTAAATATACAGCTACTATTTAAGATAACTCATTTACAAGGATTTTTTAAATTCATAATGTTGTTTGGAATTCGTATTTTTTTGAATTCTGCACTCAGTCAAAATGTGTACGTAAAAATATAACTCTAAAATAGCTTCTGCTACAAATTCACGCCCTAAATTACATTTATTAACAATCTGTAAATCTACTAAATATAAGATCAAGCAATTGGTCTTTACAGGAAACACCCAATGTTTTCCACGTGTGTCCACTGTGCAACATGGCATACAATTATGAACGATTGGATTTAAAAAAGTTTTGTCAAAAGAACAACCATGGTGTACGCACCTAAAGTAGGTTTCACATACAGCAGCGCGATTGTTAAGGCGTGTTCACACGCTCAAACTTTTTGCTCAAATTTTGATCAAAATTTGAGCTCAAATTTTGATCAAATTTTGATCAAAGTTTGAAAGCATCTTTTTTGCATTTTTGGTGAGTTTGAATGTGTGAACACTGTTCAAAATTTTCAAGGATATTCCTGTAGCCAATCACCGACAAGATTCATTACTTGAAAAAGTTTGAGCTCAAATTTTGTTCTCAAATTTTGAAATATCGCAATTTTTCGTTAAAAATTACCGTCAAATTTTGATCAAAATTTGAGCAAAAAGTTTGAGCGTGTGAACACGCCTTTATGGTTCATGGTCCGCTGATCACTGTTCCAAACAGCCACGTACATATACAACATGTATGGAAATTGATGACAGCCACAAGCTTACTATGAAATATAAGAAAAATATAATAAATATTACTGAAATATAGGCTAGATGTCAGAAAGAAGGGCTCGGCTCGACTTGGCTTGGCTCTAGAACCTGCATGACGGCTGAAGAGCCGAGTCGTGCCAGAGCCGACGATGTGTCTATGAGACCCCAGTCGAGTCTGGTGTATCAGAGAAAGCTGTGGTCGGCTCTTAAAAGCTCTTTTCTAAAACAACAAATATAATTGTAATTACTCATGACATAAGCAGAGCCGACATAAAGCTCGGATCGGCTGTTAAACGTTCCAAAAACAACTATATAGAGGTCGTTTTATATCACGTTCCCGCTTGAAACGCAAACTTTTGCTATTAGGAGCTTATGATCCCAGCCGAGACTAGATTTCTGTCGGAAAAGCTAAGGCGTGTCACTTGGACATGTTTCACGAAGAACCGATCCGAGCCAGACCTTTGAAATTTGGCGCATTTTCATCTTTAACATAGGGATGCTTAATTTTAGATTTCTTCTAAATAGTTTTCTACTAGAACGGAGCACAAGCTTCTTTAACATCTTATAGAGGTGACTGTAAATATAGGTTTGTAGGAAAAACTCACTATCCATGTTTTGAGTCAACTACGGAATTAACAGCAAACTATTGGACGCTCGGAAAAGCTTACAGCGATTAATTACATATAATTTAGATTGTCTGAACAATGTTTGTTATAAATATTAATTTTATATGACACATTATATGACATATAATATGTGACAATTTATATGACAATTTATATGACACATTATATATAACACACATTTTGGCCATAAAACACTTTTTCAAGCAATTGTGCTAATTACATTTTTAGTATTCGGCGAAGAGATTTGCGCTGCTGTTTAGGGATGTTTTGTAACAAATGGAATGTGTTAAAAGCTGTTTATGAAACGTCTAGGAAAAATATGGTAAACTTGACATATATTTCTACGGTTAATATTGTTCTTCGTTCTTAGGTACAAGATATCCTAAATGTCAGGGGTGTGGTGACACATATTTTTTACGATATTGCCCTTCGTTCTAAATGTCAGGGGTGTGGTGACACATATTTTTACGATATTGCCCTTCGTTCTAAATGTCAGGGGGTGTGGTGACACATATTTTTTTACGATATTGTCTTTCGTTCTAAATGTCAGGGGTATGGTGACACATATTTTTACGATATTGTCATTTGTTGTTTTTAGTAAGGGAGTAGATGGAAAATGGAGATTTTACCCAGCACTCGAAGTATGCACTAGAATTATGGCAAGTAATCATAGGATGGTTAATCTCGGGGTAATTAATCACGCGTAATCATTATTTCGGTCTAATTAAAGACATGGTACTTAATCAAAACATCCGGAAGTAATTAATCATTAACCCTGGTATGCGGAAGCAGTCCGAAAATGATTAATCATTAACTCTGAAATACGGAAGTACCCCGGAAGTAATTAATCATTACCCATCACCAAGATCGTTATGCGCAGCTAAGCCTAAGAAACCATTCCATTTTGCAATACCAGATGTGGAATTCACATACATTGTTAATTAGAAATTGGAAATTATATTCTGTTCAGGCTAAGGCTCGGGCTAAGAGATTTGCAATCAGGCAATGACATTTCTGTAACATTTCTGTAACCAGATGTGGAATTCACATACACTGTTAATTAGAAATTGGAAATTATATTCTGTTCAGGCTAAGGCTCGGGGTAAGAGATTTGCAATCAGACAATGACATTTCTGTAACATTTCTGTAACCAGATGTGGAATTCACATACATTGTTAATTAGAAATTGGAAATTATATTCTGTTCATTAACGGCTCGGGCTAAGAGATTTGCAATCAGGCAATGACATTTCTGTAACATTTCTGTAACCAGATGTGGAATTCACATACATTGTTAATTAGAAATTGGAAATTATATTCTGTTCAGGCTAAGGCTCGGGCTAAGAGATTTGCAATCAGGCAATGACATTTCTGTAACATTTCTGTAACCAGATGTGGAATTCACAAACATTGTTAATTAGAAATTGGAAATTATATTCTGTTCAGGCTAAGGCTCGGGCTAAGAGATTTGCAATCACGCAATGACATTTCTGTAACATTTTATAGTTATAAAATAGGATTCAACTCTGTTCGCGAAGAAATGTAGCTGTCTCATCATAAACGAAATGATCCTTTTATTTATTAATTAATGTTCGCAAACAACATCCTTGTTAACTCAGATTCGACAAAATTTTGTTCGCGAACAAATGTAATGTTGGCGAACAAAAAGTAGCCTTTTCGACCCACTAGAAAATGTATGGAACTCAATTAAAAAAACAATATGGGATGGCCCGCGGGATCCTCTAAGGCTTAGCTGCGCATAACGGGGGGGGGGCTGTGGCTGTGGAGATTTTAGGTTAGCGGAATAAATATGACTTGAGGGTTCGACATTTAGAGGAGATACCTTAGAGCCATTCTACCCCCACCGATACATATGCTAAAATTCAATTTGACATTCGTCCATATCAGTTTTATTTCGGTAGTTTAGTAACGTGAAAGGCAATGAATCACGACAGCAGCACCGAGATTTAACATTTTCTGGCCAATTGATTTACATAGATTGCTGCCCAACACGAGGATCGGATTTATTCTTGGCTACGCACAATATGCGAATATCAATATTAGTGATCCGCAGGGTAAAGTTACATGCCCTGTAAAAATTTTAGTTATGCTATGTAACAGCAGTATTTGAGCTGATTTTGGTGTAAAATGCAGTTAGAAATATTTTATCTTGGATGCACTAATATGGATCCTACGAAAATAACATATATACTTCGAAATTAATTAATTAATTTTATTATTATTTTTATTTTATCTATTAGTTTAATTTGTGCTAAATCCAATGGTAATAAATATATAAATGAAATGAGTAAATATATATATAAAAAATGGATTGTACATAATTGTTTCTTCAAACCGTTTATTTGTATTAAGTATATCAAATCACAAGAACAAATCACAGCAAACTAAAGAATGACCCAACTGAACAAAGATTATATGAGTTTACAACGACTGATAGTTTTCAATTTTTAATTAAACATTTAAAGCGATATATGTAAGCTCTACGATATCAGTTCAAGCGGTGAAGTCAAAAGGTAACGTTGCAAAAATAGAAATGAAGCTAGTAATGTTCTTTTTGAGGTATTAATAGACAAAACAAAGTTTTATTACATATTTGAGCATGGTATCTTTGACACCGTCAGTAAAATGCAGATTTAAACACCTGTTGTTAGGGTAATAGTGTCTCGTAGTCTGTTTGTTTTATTTATGCCGCCTAAGGCATACCACTAGATGGTATGGCGTAGACGATTTGAAGACAAAAATTCACCATGGTGGGTCCTTTTATAACGTAAATATCGTAGAGAATTATAAAAATTGTTGTAGCCATAGCTGTTTTTGCACTATATACCTATACATATTTTCTTAAATTTTTAGTTAAGTTTAATTTTCGTGAATTTTTCATTAAAGTTTAGTTTTTGTCAATTTCACTAAGTTTAATTTTCGTCCATTTTTCATTAAAGTTTAGTTTTTGTCAATTTTTAATAAGTTTTATTTACTGGGATTTTAAATTAAGTGTAATTTTCGTGAATTTTTCATTAAAGTTTAGTTTTTGTCAATTTTATTAAGTTTAATTTTGTCAATTTTTAATTAAGTTTTATTTTCTGGAATTTTAAGTTGAGTTTAATTTTCGTGAATTTTTAATTAAAGTTTAGTTTCTTTTGCATTTTTAATTAAGTTCAATTTTCGTGAAGTTTTTATTAAGTGCAATTTTCATGAATTTTTCATTAAAGTTTAGTTTTTGTCCATTTTATTAAGTTTAATTTTCGTGAATTTTTAATACATTTTCATTTTGTTGAATTTTAAATTAGATTTAATTTTCATGAATTTTTAATTAAAGTTTAGGTTTCTTAAATTAAGTTTAATTTTCATGAATTTTTAATTTAAAAGTTAGTTTTCTTGCATTTTTAATTAATTTCAATTTTCGTGATGTTTTTATTAAGTTTAATTTTCGTGAACTTTTAATTAAGTTAATTTTCGTTAATTTCTAATTCGTTTGTTCGAGCAAATTTCTAGGTTCTTCTACAACTGCTACTTTGGCAAAAATATGTTTAGTTTTGGTCAAATTAATAAGTTTAATATCTTGAAACAAATACCGCGTCTGAGTACATGGTCGCCAGCTTACATTAATAATATTGTAGTTATCATATGTATATATATATATATGATATATATATAATAATATATATATATTATTAATAGTAATTAGTATTATTTATGTTTCACCAATATCCAATAGACTGAAATTTTAAACAAGTTTTAAGCAATGTTCTCTCGAATGTTTAAAACTTTTCTGATGTACCTATTTGAATTGACAGAAAAAATATTAATAGAAATGCATAAAATAGAATTTCATGATACAATTTCGTCCAGTAAGTGCACACAAAAAGCGTTGAGAAAACGGCGGTACATGTGCCAGTTTATAAGTACAATGAATATGTTTTGACAAAGTGATATTAAACACTACAAGTCAGTGCTGTTTGTTCAAGCGGTAGCAATTGGGACCTTGTCCTGTAATCAGTGATTTAAGGCTTCTTTCTCAATAACGCCAGCTTCCACAGCGAAACACTTTTCTCCAATGTTTCATGATGAAACGGTACACCTGAAGTATAAAACGAAACTACAAACCAGTTGATAATATAACGCTTTTACAGAGAAACGCAGTGGTGATCAGTGTCGGACTTTAAGATAACACCTTACCGCTTACCGTTTCATTGCCCAACGTATGAAAAAGGTAAAACATAACGCCTAGGGTGATGTTTGCGCCAAAGACCAACGAATGACCGCGTTTAAACAACCGATAAAAATTACTCGAATGACGCTTACCGTTTCATTGCCCAGCGTATGAACAAGGTAAAACATAACGCCTAGGGTGATGTTTGCGCCAAAGACCAACGAATGACCGCGTTTAAACAACCGATAAAAATTACTCGAATGACGCTTACCGTTTCATTGCCCAACGTATGAAAAAGGTAAAACATAACGCCTAGGGTGATGTTTGCTCAAAAGACATACTAATGATCGAGTTTAAACAACCGATAAAAATTACTCGAATGACGCTTACCGTTTCATTGCCCAACGTATGAAAAAGGTAAAACATAACGCCTAGAGTGATGTTTGCGCCAAAAGACCAACGAAATGACCGCGTTTAAACAACCGATAAAAATGACCTCGAATCGCCCTTACCCTTTCATCGCCCAACGTATGAAAAAAAGGTAAAACATAACGCCTAGGGTGATGTTTGCGCCAAAGACCAACGAATGACCGCGTTTAAACAACCGATAAAAATTACTCGAATGACGCTTACTGTTTCATTGCCCATACGTATGAAAAGGGGGGTAAGACCTCCGTTATGCCCAGTATCTAAGGTAAAACATAACGCCTAGGGTGATGTTTGCGCCAAAGACCAACGAATGACCGCGTTTAAACAACCGATAAAAATTACTCGAATGACGCTTACCGTTTCATTGCCCAACGGGGGGGGGGGGGTGGTGGATATTGTCGCTGGTTTATGGATGAGGAAAATCGGAGGATGTTTGGCGCGTGTGGGGGGCGTATGAACAAGGTAAAACATAACGCGGGGGGGGTGGCGTTGAGGGGGCTAGGGTGATGTTTGCGCCAAAGACCAACGAATGAACGCGTTTAAACAACCGATAAAAATTACTAGAATGACGCTTACCGTTACATTTCAAAACGTATGAAAAAGGTAAAACATAACGCCTAGGGGGGGGGGGGGGGGTGATGTTTGCGCCAAAGACCAACGAATGACCTCGTTTAAACAACCGATAAAAATTACTCGAATGACGCTTACCGTTTCATTGCCCAACGTATGAAAAAGGTAAAACATAACGCCTAGGGTGATGTTTGCGCCAAAGACCAACGAATGACCGCGTTTAAACAACCGATAAAAATTACTCGAATGACGCTTACTGTTTCATTGCCCAACGTATGAAAAAGGTAAAACATAACGCCTAGGGTGATGTTTGCGCCAAAGACCAACGAATGACCGCGTTTAAACAACCGATAAAAATTACTCGAATGACGCTTACCGTTTCATTGCCCAACGTATGAGGTAAAACATACGGGAGAGGGGCGGAGACCAGTCGGTTTCGATATTTGGCTCTGTTTTCTTGCCTTAAAAAAGGTAAAACATAACGCCTAGGGTGATGTTTGCGCCAAAGACCAACGAATGATCGCGTTTAAACAACCGATAAAAATTACTCGAATGACGCTTACCGTTTCATTGCCCAACGTATGAACAAGGTAAAACATAACGCCTAGGGTGATGTTTGCGCCAAAGACCAACGAATGACCGCGTTTAAACAACCGATAAAAATTACTCGAATGACGCTTACCGTTTCATTGCCCAACGTATGAACAAGGTAAAACATAACGCCTAGGGTGATGTTTGCGCCAAAGACCAACGAATGACCGCGTTTAAACAACCGATAAAAATTACTCGAATGACGCTTACCGTTTCATTGCCCAACGTATGAAAAAGGTAAAACATAACGCCTAGGGTGATGTTTGCGCCAAAGACCAACGAATGACCGCGTTTAAACAACCGATAAAAATTACTCGAATGACGCTTACCGTTTCATTGCCCAACGTATGAAAAAGGTAAAACATAACGCCTAGGGTGATGTTTGCGCCAAAGACCAACGAATGACCGCGTTTAAACAACCGATAAAAATTACTCGAATGACGCTTACCGTTTCATTGCCCAACGTATGAAAAAGGTAAAACATAACGCCTAGGGTGATGTTTGCGCCAAAGACCAACGAATGACCGCGTTTAAACAACCGATAAAAATTACTCGAATGACGCTTACCGTTTCATTGCCCAACGTATGAAAAAGGTAAAACATAACGCCTAGGGGTGATGTTTGCGCCAAAGACCAACGAATGACCGCGTTTAAACAACCGATAAAAATTACTCGAATGACGCTTACCGTTTCATTGCCCAACGTATGAACAAGGTAAAACATAACGCCTAGGGTGATGTTTGCGCCAAAGACCAACGAATGACCGCGTTTAAACAACCGATAAAAATTACTCGAATGACGCTTAACGTTTAATTGCCCAACGTATGAAAAAGGGGGGGGGGGGGGGGGGTAAAACATAACGCCTAGGGTGATGTTTGCGCCAAAGACCAACGAATGACCGCGTTTAAACAACCGATAAAAATTACTCGAATGACGCTTACCGTTTCATTGCCCAACGTATGAAAAAGGTAAAACATAACGCCTAGGGTGATGTTTGCGCCAAAGACCAACGAATGACCGCGTTTAAACAACCGATAAAAATTACTCGAATGACGCTTACCGTTTCATTGCCCAACGTATGAAAAAGGTAAAACATAACGCCTAGGGTGATGTTTGCGCCAAAGACCAACGAATGACCGCGTTTAAACAACCGATAAAAATTACTCGAATGACGCTTACCGTTTCATTGCCCAACGTATGAACAAGGTAAAACATAACGCCTAGGGTGATGTTTGCGCCAAAGACCAACGAATGACCGCGTTTAAACAACCGATAAAAATTACTCGAATGACGCTTACCGTTTCATTGCCCAACGTATGAACAAGGTAAAATATAAGGGGGTGGTTGGGTTAAAGGCGCCGTCGCGTTTGATAATTTGTGCTCGTTGTTTTTGCGTTGGGTGGTGTTGGTGCGTTGTGTTTGTTGTTTTTGGTGGGGGGGGGGTAAAACATAACGCCTAGGGTGATGTTTGCGCCAAAGACCAACGAATGACCGCGTTTAAACAACCGATAAAAATTACTCGAATGACGCTTACCGTTTCATTGCCCAACGTATGAACAAGGTAAAACATAACGGGGCCTAGGGTGATGTTTGCGCCAAAGACCAACGAATGACCGCGTTTAAACAACCGATAAAAATTACTCGAATGACGCTTACCGTTTCATTGCCCAACGTATGAAAAAGGTAAAACATAACGCCTAGGGTGATGTTTGCGCCAAAGACCAACGAATGACCGCGTTTAAATAACCGATAAAAATTACTCGAATGGCGCTTACCGTTTCATTGCCCAACGTATGAAAAAGGTAAAACATAACGCCTAGGGTGATGTTTGCGCCAAAGACCAACGAATGACCGCGTTTAAACAACCGATAAAAATTACTCGAATGACGCTTACTGTTTCGTTGCCCAATGTGTGAAACAAGTAAAACATGATGCCCAGGGTGATGTTTGCGCCAAACACCAACGAATAAAGCCCAATACTTTGGTCGTAGAGTGCCCAAGCTCCCAGGAACCATGCGGCAAGATTTGTCGGAATGATAAGCAATAGTCCGGAAGTGTTAGCTCTAAAACAAATCAAAAAATACAATTATTTCGATTGAGCGACGGGCAAAGGCCTATTCTGACGGACAAAAAATTATCTTACTGTGATATGAATTCAATATTCGTATCACCTGCATTAGATTTAAAACGGAATTTTGAACGCCGTGCTATATAATGTGTCGGAAAAAGGTTTTTCGACAAAGCTATACACGCGGCATCCATAATATTCCGAGAGCTAACAATTAAATTAATTACCTAATTAAATTGTCCCTTCGATAGTTAGTACTTACACAGGTTTGAATGCCCAGCAAACGCTTACGCTCTATGTCCCAGTCAACGGTGCTAGTCAAGCATTTAATTCCTTGGCTACGCGTTATCAAGAATTAAAGAAAATTAAATGAAATAAATTAAAGAAATTTAAGAATTAACGAAATTTAAATAAAAAAATTAAAGAAATTTAACTTAAATTAAATTTAGGAGAATTAAATAATTGCAGAAAATTGGTTAAGAATTAAAATTGTTTTAATCGTCAATTTTTTTTGGGTTTTTCGCATTGTCATTACGAATTTCAACTTTAACAATGAAACTGGTGTAGTTAAAATGACACGGTTTTATAAAGTTCTTATGGAACCAGCAAAGAGCTTAGCGAAACGAAAGAAATGAACTTACACAAATCAATTCGATAATTCAAACTATGTAGTGGTTACATATTTGATGACTTTAATACTAATTGATTTGTGCAGTGTTCTAGAGTTATAATGTCCCCGCTGTTCAAAATTTTTGTCCCCTGAAGTTTTGACAGTCACACCCATACCGTAAATCAATTCCTGAGGGTATACGATACACCGTTAGATACTACATTTTTTATTTACGGCATGGCACATACCGTTAGATTTGGGTTTTTCGCGAATCAATAGTAACGGCCACCGCCTGTAGCTAATACGGTGTATTATTCAATTGTGTTGTTAGTTTTTTGAAAATTTCGATATTTGTATTAGGACGCTCAAAGATGGCATACCGCCTACCTTTAATACAGCTACAATGAAGCCGTAGTGTCTTTGACGCCGTTCGAAAATGACCAACTTCCATAGCTGACTACTAGTATGGGGTAGGTAGGTTCCAAACGTTTGTTACATTATAATGTGAACTCCACAATGTAGCTGCGCTTTGTTAATGACTTGCAGCTATATATTGCACTTTAAAACATTACCTTATACGAAAAGAGGGCTGCTTACAATCACTAGATTGAGAAGCGTAGTAACATTTATCAATTTTCGTAGATATATATTTTTAAAATGTTTTAAAAATTGTTTAAAATTCTTTAAAATTTTTTTTAATCTAATCTTCATAAAATTTAGGCAAATGAAATATTCATAGAAAACTAAAATTTACGCGACAATCAGCGATTTCGATTTTTCGGTTAAAGGCAATTCCGAAGCATAGAATAAGCCAACTGATTCGACAAACGACAGTGCCGTAAGATGAAGACCGATTATAGTTCCAGCAACCAAGACCACCGCGGCTCGGCTGTCGAAATTCATCCAACATCTATAAAAATCCCAAAATTGAAAAAAAAAACAAATATTTAAATATTATAAATATTTATTTAATGAAAACCGCGACACAAATTTTTTTGAATTGTTTTAAACTGTTAAATTGAAATAACCTGAAATTAGGACACAATTTGTCGATTTTAAAGTGCTTATATTCGTTCAAAAATGATACAATTGGAACAATTCCCAGAAACAATTTGGACCTTATTACAAAAAGACAAATTTAACTCGTAGAAATCTTCGAAACAGCCTTACGCGTTGTCGTCCTAATTGATAAGTTAATATAAAGAAGATAATCTCAAATTTACTTAATAACCTTCCCAATTCAAGTGTTGAGTAGATATGACGAAAAATGATGATATCCAGAAAACTACGATGTGTGGCCTGTTCTCAAAGTAAATTGATAAGTTAATATAAAGAAGATAATCTCAAATTTACGTAATAACCTTCCCAATTCAAGTGTTGAGTAGATATGACGAAAAATGATGATATCCAGAAAAGTACGATGTGTGGCCTGTTCTCAAAGTAAATTGATAAGTTAATATAAAGAAGATAATCTCAAATTTACGTAATAACCTTCCCAATTCAAGTGTTGAGTAGATATGACGAAAAATGATGATATCCAGAAAACTACGATGTGTGGCCTGTTCTCAAAGTAAATTGATAAGTTAATATAAAGAAGATAATCTCAAATTTACGTAATAACCTTCCCAATTCAAGTGTTGAGTAGATATGACGAAAAATGATGATATCCAGAAAAGTACGATGTGTGGCCTGTTCTCAAAGTATTCATTCCTAAAGGCGTGTTCACACGCTCAAACTTTTTGCTCAAATTTATGATCAAAATTTAAGCTCAAATTTTTAGTTCAAAATTTGAGCAAAAAGTTTGAGCGTGTGAACACGCCTTAAGTCAACACACTGCTGCTTGTTCGGAACAAAATTTTTCTGACTTTCACCGTGATACAACTGATACCATTCTAATTAAGTCCGGTTGATATGAAATGAATCAAACGCTGGTTAATATGCTATAGCACAAAGAGATAGCTTAGCTGAAACAGGCTCGCCTTTACTAAAAGTAAATTTTGAGCCATATCAAATTGTAAAATCAATATTGCCTATTTTAAACTATCCGCTAACTCTAATGGCCAGTTTAAAAAATATGGAAATAAAATCAAAAATCAAACTACGAAGTTGTGATCCTCACCGATACCTTTATAACTGGGTTCAATTAGGAACTTCCTACAAAAATGACAGTCTAATACCATGAATGGGTCAGCTAAACCAAAAAATTCAGAAAACAAACAAAACTGGACTTACGAATACTTTCCAGCCATTTGCTCAGCAAACCCCGGCACTGTCAGTGCTTGAAATATAGCCGGTGTGCCTAAAATATAAAATTTACGTTTGATTTTCTGCCGCAAGTTGTCACAGAAGTCTTGTAAGCTTTTCGATTACTGTCATTTTTCTGACGAAAACACCAGAAGTCACAAATCATCATTCGACATCTAGTAAAATTTCGTACGTTTTTGTTTTCTGATGTAAAAAAGTTTATATAAGAAAAACATCTCACTGCCACGTTTGAAATTAGCTGTTTTTAGGCACATTTGGGTGCCAATTTTATCATAAACAACATTATGCGCTTTAAATAAAATAACATTTTTTTCAATTAGTTTCACAAAATAATGTGCGCAAAGCGGGGCAAAATTTTTACGCGCGCTTTAATGCGCGTGACAGTTACGCGCATCTAGTTGCGCGTAAATTTTGGTTACGCGCTACATGGTGCCCGTAACAATTGTTACGCGCATATTTGTGTGCGTAATAACAAAGTTACGCAAATGCGCGTAAAATTTTTACTACGCGCAGTTAACCGCGCGTAACTATCAATCTACGCGCACGCATCTGTCCGTAACTTTCTAGTTACGCGCGAGAAGCTGCGCGTAACCTTTTTTACGCGCACTTAAATGCCCATAACTTTCTAAAGTTTCGCGCATTTAAGTGGGCGTAAGCCTATTTATGGGCAATTATGCACTTGACCAAAATTCTGTGCACAGCAGTTTGCGAGTATAATTATTTAGGAAGTCTGAAAACTATGCACTTCAATTGTCCCATTCGAGTATCCCGTGAAAAATCCAACCCCCACCCGTTGAAAAATGTTTACCCATAGCGGACGATGCGACCCCAGCGACCAAAAAACAGGTTCTCACCACCCACCTCCCAATACGTAACTGAACGAAGTAC